>LR812525.1:68778321-68909009 GCA_903798195.1 Danio kyathit | reverse complement strand
TTAATTAATGAATGAATGAATGAATTAATGAATTAATTAATTAATGACAAATTATCAGACATTCAATGAGTGAGTAATGATTGACTGACTTACTGAGTGAATAAACAAAAGGTCAGACATTCAGTGAATGAATGAATGAATGAATGAATGAATGAATGAATAAATGAATGAATGAATGAATGAATGACAATTGATTAGACATTTAATTAGTGAGTAATGATTGACTGACTGATTGAATGACTGAATGGACGAAAAGTCAGTCAGACAATAGGAGATTACATGAATGAATGAATGAATGAATGAATGAATGATCAGACATTCAATTAGTAAGTAATGATTGACTAACTTACTGACTGAATGAACAAAAGGTCAGACATTCAGTGAGTACATGAATGAATGAATGAATGAATGAATGAATGAATGAATGAATGAATGAATGAATGAATCAGAGAATGAGCAAACAAACTGAACGGACAAATAAATGAAGAGAGTGCATGAATGAGAGAATTATCAAGCAATAAGTGTAGATGTAGATTATTGTCAGCACCTCGATAAATAAATGTTCAAGGCTCTTCCTGTCTGGGACTGAGGAACGAGTGTGTTTTATGGCTATGAACATCTGTCTGCATATGCTTGACAGCGCTGGCTGGTCTATTGTACAGTATGAAGGAGGTAACGTAACTCCACAGCCAGCTGTTGCTCAATGGGTGTTCTGAAGTCAGGAGAAACATTACTCTTCACACTGGCCCCCTTCAGCCAGCACTTTGAGGAGCAGTTTATAAAAACCGGGGCACTGTCTCAACAAACAGCTCATTCCTGCACTCCTGCCTGACCTCTCCAAATTTAACCTTTGGCCCGGAAGGCCAATATTAACTCTTGGCCAATTGTGGGGGGCTCCTGACTTCCCCTGCGCAGCCCGTGAGAACATTCCAGGAGCGGTTGCCTGGCAAGATTGGGTGTTAGAGCGTTGACCTCCAATATGTCCTGGGTTACCCTTGATCTTCTCTGTAATACCCCCCGCTGGCCTCCGTGGGTAAACCCCCTTCAACTACCACCGTTTAGAGAAACTGCTATTCAGACACCTTCACAATCATCTAATTATCATTTGACACCTGACAACATTTGCTAATAATCATAACCATCATTAAGCTCAACTTTCACTAGTTAAATAGTCAATATTTACATAGTTTCCAGTGGACAACTTTACAAAAAAAAATACATTTATTTATGTGTATCTCTATTAAATGGCACACATATAAAGCTATGGGAAAAGAAATAAGAGAACATTTGGCAGCTTGACTGTATTTATTAGGTATGTCTTTGAGTAAAATATTGAAGGTTTAATACTATGTCCTACAACATGTAATGCGACAAGATTCCAGCAACAAGTAATTTGGCAGTCTACATCAGACCGGACATGACAGAAACATTTAAATACCAGAGACCTTCACAAGCATAGAAAAATGCACTTCACTCAAAACCAAAGGCATGGGTTTACAGTTTAATTAATAGTTAATTAACCTCAATAACATTATTGAAATATTGACTGTATGTTTACTAGTTATTTTATCTTCAACATTTGAGGTAAACTACTGTTATTGTCAACCCAGACTCATTATTGATATGTACCCCTATATACATTTTTGGAGATCGGGAAAAACATCCCAGGAGGTACGTTTTTTTGCAGTTTTTGTGAATCCACCCTAGGCCGCTGTGTAAGATGTGTATCTCGAATTTCTCTTGCGAGTGCCATTTGGGCCTGCTGTTCTCAAGTAAATCCACCAGAGGCCGCTGTCAACTGACTGACTGACTGACTGATTGACCAATAACCCCACCCACCCATTTCCCTAATGCTGTGTTCACACCAGATAGTGATGAAGCGTCAAGCGTGAGTGATTTACATGTTACGTCAATGAAAAGTCTCAAGTAGATATCCTGTGAATGAAGTGGCGCGAGTTGAGCATTTTCCGTTTTGTGCGACTTGCTCGAGTTGGAAAATCAAAACGTCAGCGGACATTCACGCTACGTTAACCAATCAGAAGCTTGCTTTTGTAGGGGTGTGACGTATGACGTAGTGCCTATTGTTGGTGTCCTGAGAGGAAATCTGAGGGTAAATCCTTTTGCTGACACTGGACAACAGTTCATCAAACTGGGCTCGACTCAGTCTGAACCACCGCTGAAAGCATCCATCATCCAGGTATAATTTTTGAAGGAGTTGATAAACTCACAGAGCTGGGTGCACCTCTGAAAGGATCTAGTGGACTCAGACATGACACCGAACAAATCTACGCTATTTGTCAGCCTTCCTAAAGCACATAAACACAGCTAGTCTCTCAATAAAATCCATGTTAGCCATTTAGCAACGACACTAGAGTCACTGTGCAGACAGAAGCCTTGCCCATAACGTGAATCTACATCTATTGTGAAGAGAATTTGATGTGCGAATGAAACGAGTAAACTCAAAATGTTCACGTCTATTTACACGCAAATAGTACGATTTATTTGTGCGTTGCTGCGTCTGGTCTCAACACAGCATAAACCCAACCGATAGTGTTTTCAAAAGCACCAATTGAGCCCATCACCTCATTCCCTAAACCCAACCAACAGTGTTTTCAAAAACAATCCAGAAACAGAAAAACCCTTGTGGCTGCCTGATTTTTACCACATTTTCAGATTTTACCACATTCTTAACGTGTTAATTACATGTATATTTTATTTTTTGCCTTTTGTTTGTGTTTTACCTGCTTTCTGGAACCGTTCTTCGCTGGACTCAAACCCTGTTGATGCGGTCAACTTCTCTCTGAGTCTCAAGTCTGCCGTCGTACATGGCAACAAACTGGTAACAGCGGAAAATCAATACGGAGGTAAGCGGTCAGCCGGTTACGCGAAAAGAATCAGAAGCAGTTGGCGCCGTCATACCGATCCCCGTAGAGTTCGTTTGAAAGATGAAATGCAACCATAAGTTCCTCTGGCTACATTATTCGCGCTCTTTAGAAATGTATACAGGGGTATACACACATTTTCACAATGAGCCTGTGTTGTTTATTTCTCCATTGCTGTATACATTCATACAGTTGAAGTAGAAGAAGCAAAATGGCAGCTGGGGAGTAGCAGCTGTACTGAGCAGCTCCTGTTACATTTATTCATTCATTCATTATCTTTTAGGCTTAGTCCCTTTATTCATCAGGGGTCGCCGCAGCGGAATGAACCGCCAACTTATCGAGTATATGTTTTACGCAGCGGATGCCCTTCTCTGTCACAGTTACTTAATATTAATTTATATTCGTCAAATAAGAAATGCAAGCTCCGAACTTTGGTTATAAAGCTTGTGTAGTATGTCGCTAGAAACTCTATGGTCGTGATCTTTGCCAAAAATGCCAAAATCTGCTAAGAAAATGGCAAAAAGGGACCAGACCACTGACACATCGGCTGATGCTCCAGCATTGCTGGTAACGAGACTGAACTTAGCCCAGCGCTTGTAAAAGATTTTTAAGTTATGACTGACAAAATCTCAAGTGCAATAGATGAGAAACGATAAACATAGATATCCAGCAGCTAAAAGACATTAAGAATTGATTCGGTGAGGTGGAGTGCAGAATCATGGCGGCAGAGAGATTATTGGAAAACACACAATCCTGCATTTATACTCTTGAAAAGCAGGTATGTTTACTGAGCATATCGACAACTTGGTAAACTGAGGCCATCGTATTAGAATCCTGGGCCTCTGTGAAGTAATGCTGTCACCTTTCTTGAGTCGTGGATTCCTAAAGTTTCTTGGAATGCGTACTAAGAATGGTCACAATAAAATTGAAAGAGCATCTGACCATTACAGATGAGGAATGGGATCAAATCTGGACTCTGAGGCTAAAAAGATCTCTATCTGTAACAGAGCCAAATCTATTCAACTCAGAATTGTTCATAGATTACACATGAGACCACTTCTCAGAAGCAGGTTTAAATCAAGTAATTCACCACTATGTCTTAAATGTAAGGTGGAAGTGGGAGACTATATCCGTTTATTATGGAATTGTCCTGTTATTAGAACTTATTGGTCAAAAGTTACTTTTATGAGCCATATGTTTGGACTTCAGCTACAGCTGGATCCATTGTCTTTGATTTTATCTCTCCCGGTTGGACGTTTCCCTGACAAATTCACTAATCGTTAATTTGCCATTTTAGTCTTTGCTGCCAGGAAAAATATACTAATAAACTGGATCAGTGACAAACCCTCATCCTTGAAAGGGTGGCACAATATTATTAGGGAAATGATTCCCTTAGAATTCCTGTGTCACTCATACGTTCACTGAGGCTTTTCATCAAGTTTGGACACCTTACTTGAATTTTATCGATGTTTTTTTAAGCTGCATTTTGAGTTATGGTATGTCATAATTGAATTTATGTATTTTATTTTACTATTATTTTATCTTCATATATTTTCATTTTGTTTATTTATTTACTTATTATTATTTTTGCTATTATTTATTTATTTACAGTATGTAAATGTATGTATACAGTATGTATGTATATATATTCATTCATTTTCTTGTCGGCTTTGTCCCTTGCGGAGTCGCCACAGCAGAATGAACCACCAACTTATCCAGCACGATTTTACGCAGTGGATGCCCTTCCAGCCGCAACCCATCTCTGGGAACTTCCACACACACATTCACACTCATACACTATGGACAATTTAGCTTACCCAATTCACCTGTACTGCATGTCTTTGGACTGTGGGGGAAACCGGAGCACCCAGAGGAAACCCACGCGAACGCAGGGAGAACATGCAAACTCCACACAGAAACGCCAACTGACCCAGCCAAGCCGAGGTTCGAACCTGCGACCCAGCGACGTTCTTGCTGTGAGGCAACAGCACTACCTACTGCGCCACTGCATTGCCCATGTGTGAGTATATATATATATATATAGTTGAAGTCAGAATTATTAGCCCCCCTGAATTATTCGCCCCCGTTTTTTTTTTTTTCCCCCAATTTCTGTTTAACAGAGAGAAGATTTTGTTTTTTTTGTTTTTTCAGAACATGTTTATTTTAGGTTATCAAAATAATGTACAATAGATAGATGGAGGAGAGAAGATTTTTAACACATTTCTTAACATAATAGTTTTAATAACTCATTTCTAATAACTGATTTATTTTATCTTCGTCATGATAACAGTAAATAATATTTGACTAGATATTTTTCAAGACATTTCTATACAGCCTAAAGTGACATTTAAAGGCTTAACTAGGTTAATTACATTAACTAGGCAGGTTGGGGTAATTAGGCAAGTTATTCAGTTTCTCTTAGCAATGCATCGTTAAAATGGGCATTGTCTGTTGGTTTGTTTCAATGTTTTTTGGGATTAATAGATGAAATGTTTATAAAAAGATGAAAAAATTTGAAAGGGCACGGGCACGCCCAAACCCTGATGCAGAATAGACCACTCATCGTTGGGTTCCATAACTACAACGATAAACAGGCGGTCCATGATAAATACAGTTGAAGTCAGAACTATGAGTCCTGCTGAATTATTAGCCACACTGTATATTTTTCCCCCCAATTTCAGTTTAACAGAGTGAAGATTTTTTAACACATTTCTAAACATAATGGTTTGTTCTGCAGACAATCGCAAAAAAAAAAAAAATAAAATAAAATATATATATATATATATATATATATAATATATATATATATATATATATATATATATATATATATAGACGGGCTAATAATATTGACCTTAAAATGTTTAAAAAAAAAAAAAAAAACGCTTTTATTCTAGCCAAAATAAACAAATTAGACGTTCTCCAGAAGAAAAAAATATTATAGAAAATAAATGTAAAAATGTCCTTGCTCTGTTAAACATCATTTGAGCAATATTTGAAAAAGAAAACAAAAACAAACAGGAGGGCTAATCATTCTGACTTCAACTGTACATGTTCTGGTTTTATTCACTTTCTATTAGACAATTACAACTGAATGAGTCTCTTCGGTCACTTGGGAATTAGAGAATCTGTGGGAGGAGATGTTTTGCCAAGTCACTTGTGCCTCAGACCGGGAAGGACCTCAGAGAACAAAGGCCATCGCCGCTCTATCGCTATGTGGGAGGATGAAAGGCTAGTCCCTATCAGGCCTGGGAGCTAAGGGCATCTGAATTCAGCTGAAAGGAAAACAGCCATATAACACAACATGCATTGCAACATGAGCAGGTCCAGCAGTCAGGTGACAGAGGTCTGCTTTGGAAAAAACATACAAACAGTCTGTGGCACAAGAGTAGACGGTTTCCCTCAAAGTGACAATCTGGGAAACAAACCATCGGAGGTGGGCTCGGTGCTAATCAGGTTTTCCTCATTAGCTTGACAAGCAGGCGGAGGCCGGTATCTAAACTGAACAATACCGCATTGACAAATTAGCAGCACTAAATTATCATTTGTCAAGCAAATAATCAATGATGCCAGGCCTAAGATTAATGTTATCAGAAGACAGCACGGTTCCGTTTTAAGTCAAGGCCTGTGCAGATTAACCGCAAGTGTTAAGAGGCTTTGACAAGTAAGTATTTGTTTGGTTCTTTATGTAAAGTGTTGTTTTATAATATTTCCCTTGAGTTACATTATCATAGACACTGAAATATCAATAAAACATTTATTATACTTATATAATATATTATACATATATTATTAATTTATTTATACAGTAAGAGCTTTATGGGTTTAAAAATGTGTCCTTGTTAACATTTTACAACAGTTTGATTAAAGGACTACATAATAAAAACAACAACAACAACAACAACTTTAACACCTTAAAATTAATAACAATATTATAACAATTATAATGTAATTGTTTAGGCATTACTTTTCATATAATATTTCTTTTGTTTGATGGGACACTAACCCCCGGTTTCACAAACAAGGTTTAAGGCTGGTCAAGATTAAATTGCATGTTTGAGCTGTCTCAACTCAAAATAACAGTGAGATGTCTTGAAATACGTCAATGTCATTTTTTTGGCTCCAGGTGCACACCGGTAATATATTTTTCTAAGGCTATTTTGTAAATGGGGCTTAAATAGCCTAATTTATCTAAGACCTAGTCCTGGCTTGATCTAAGCGCTGTTTGTGAAACTGGGCCTAAATGTGTTTTCAGTTATTCTGTGACTGGCAATAGAACCATAAAATACACACAAAATCGCAACTTAAAATTGTAAAAAGCAGTCTATGTTATTTGTGTACTGTGATCAAAATCTTTTGTTTTATTTTGCTCATTATGGATAAATACCCCTGTATACATTTCTGGAGAGAGCAAAATATATCCCAGGAGGTACTTTTTTTGCAGTTTTTGTATTCGCAAATCCACCAGAGGCTCCTGTGTACGCCTTTTCAGATCTCAAATTTCTCTCGCGAGTGCCATTTGCACCTGCTCTTCTTGTGTAAATCCACCAGAGCCCGCAGTCAACTGACTGACTGACCGACCAACCGACTGACCGATAACCCCACCCAACCCCTTCCCTAAACCCAACCAATAGTGTTTTCAAATGACCAGCCCACCACCTTCACAAAACCTACTGACAGTGTTTTTAAAAGCAATCCCTAGAAAAGCCCTAACAGCCGCCTGCTTTTTACCACATTTTCAGATCTTACCACGTTCTCACCCTGTTATTTACTTGTTTATTTTATTTATTGCATTTTGTTTTTGTTTTACCTGCTTTCTGAAACCATTTTTCACCAGACATAACTCCTCTGTCCGTCTTAATCCACCGATGTTCGCGGTGAGCCACTGGGCAATCTGGTAACAACGGCTTCATACCGCCCCATAGTGTTCGTTTTAAAGACAAAATGCAGCCATACGTACCTCTGGCTACATAATTCGCTCTCTTCTGAAATGTATACGGGGCTATGCATTCACAATGAGCCTGTGTTGTTTTTTTCAACTCCATTCTCAAAAGCTAACATAAGCATCAAATTCTGTGCTAGTTGTATGGTTCGGTTAAAACAGAATTGGGATTATCGACTTTAACAAAAATCACTAAAATCATTCAAATCAATAAAATGATGAAAGTATCTTTGTGATATTTGAAAATGTATACAAATAGCTGTAAAGATTTAATAATGTATTATATGTTTCAATGCATTCAACATTGTTTAAAATGTATGTTTTGTAGCTGTAAATGTTACTTACACCTCACAACAGAAATTTTCCCTTTGATGGGAAAAAGACAGTCTCAATATCTGAGCAATGAAGCATTAGGGGTCATTAGAGGTCATTCACATGTACAGATCCTGAACTGAAAGCTTTTAAATAATATTAGAAACGCTCCGGTTACTAAGGTAACCCTCGTTCCCCGAGGGGGGGGGGGGAACTTCAATGCTATGTGGAAAAACTTCCACTATGGGGGATTTCATTCAGTAAGCCAATCATCTGAAAGAGTATGTAAACGGGCCAATGAAATGCCAATGAGTTGGCAGCTTCAGTTTGCGCAGCTGATGCTCGTTGCAATTAATTTGGCTATAAGAGCACAGTGCGAGCAAAGCCAAAGCACCATTTTTTAGCGGAAGAGACTTTCACCTCAACAGCTAAGGGGCAATCATTATGGCAAAGGAACATAGCATTTTCGTCACGGAGGAATATCTGCAGGGTTTGCCAAGTGGGAAAAAGCGAAAAAGCGGACGTAGCAAGCGTTTTACAAAACCTAACCGAATATCTCATTCACCGCGTGAGGAAATCGGCTCCCCTCAAGATTAATAAATCTCGCAATAGGTGTTGCTCAGCCTGCAGCTCTACAATGTCTGTTAGAGAGGCGCCGCGTGCTAACGCCCAAAAGGATGCACGCTTCAAGGAGTGCGCTCTCACTCCTGGGGACACGGCTTGCCCTGGCTCAGATGAGCAAGGGAGATGGCATTTACTCTTCAGTGGGTATGTTTCAACCTCTGTTTGAATACAGCACTTCCCTTCTGCCGATCACCGTAACAGATAAAGAGCTGAGTACGTTCCGTATAATACGCAAAGTACGAAGGACGCAGCAAATAAAGGGGCTGGATCTGCCCTTCGTGGGCAATGATTGCAGGTTCACTACGTAGCTGAAAGAACGCTGTAGGAACCTAGGGCACCTAGGTGGGCCAGGGTTTCAGGTAAACGTGAGAGTGGGCCGGCCCAAAATGCTGGCACATTTCGCTGACTGAAAATACCTCCACCCATTAGGCCGATGCGAACGCGACCAGCAGAGCTGTCTACCTGGACAGAAATATTAAGATACTGAGTCGAGTGATCGAGCAGACCTCTCCTAAAAGAGATCTCCAAGTGGGTATGAGAGGGAAACAGGAAGAATTAATATTCAAGTCTCGTGCCTCTGGCAACTGGATGATGAGATGATGCTTCCCAGCGCGCCGCCATCGCCGCATCCTCAGAGCGGGGATGATCGTAACGCCAACCCCTCAGAGCAGAGGGGACAGCCTTAGCTCCAGTCAACTGAAGGAGGATAACATCACTCTGATCTGGCATGTTCGGGGTTTCCTTCTCAGGGGCAGGTGCCAAACGGTGCCTGTCCCCTGTTTCCAGGGGATGTGCCAGGGAGGGGCAATCACGAGGAGAGTTGAAAGAAGGTCCGATTGGGCCAGAGAGCCGCAATACGAGAGCTGTTCCTTGACCTCCCTGACTTAACACAGTATCTGTGCGAGTAGGCTCACTGGAGAAATGCGTATTACGCACGCCCCGGGGCCAGCTGTGTAGCCAGTGGACTTTGCAGGGTTCACCAAGTGGGGAACTCAAGCAAGAGCGCACGAATCTCTAAGTTAGAGAGAGAAAGGCGCTGCCCATAACAGCTGGCCAGTCGGGGGTGGAGTGTCCATTTTCCCAGGTGAAACTGCCGTGAGAGCGCATGGGCTGCACGGTTGAGGTCGGTGGGGAAAAAAATGGAATGCATCGATTGCGCGGCGTATAACTCCGGGGAGGCAGACGGCGAGCGAGCTGAGACATGCGGCGAGAGCAGATACCCCCCATATGGTTGATATATGCCACCGCCGCCGTGCTGTTCTTGCTGACCAGCACGTGATGCCGCTCCAGCACCGGTAAAAAAAGGCGGAGAGCGAGGAACACTGCCAACAGCTCAAGGAGATTGATATGCCAATGCAACTGGGTTCCTTTCCACAGGCCCGCAACACACGGCCACCACAGCCCGTGCTGGAAGCATCTATCAAAATGACAATATTTCTGGATGCCTGTCCTAGAGGCACTCAGGCCTGTAGGAACAAGGGGTCGTTCCAGGGGCTGAGGGCGCGTCGACACAGCGTTGTGACAATCACCTGGTGTGTGCCCTCGTGCCATGCGCGTCTGGGGACTCGATCGTGAAGCCAGTGCTGAAGTGGTCTCTTATGGAGTGATCCGAGCGGCGACAGCAGCTGCGGATGCCATATGCCCCAGAAGCCTCTGAAAGATTCAGTGGAACCACTATTTTGCTGTCGAACTCTCTTAGACAGTTCAGCATTAGCTAAGCGCGCTCTCTGGAGAGACGCGCTGTCATGGTGACCGAGTACAGGACCAACCCGAGAAAAGAGATCCTCTGCACGGGGGCAAGTTTGCTCTTTTCTCGGTTGACTTGAAACCCCAATAGGTGGAGGTGCTAGAGCACCTTGTCTCTGTGCACAATCAATTGCTCCCGAGAGTGGCTAAAGATCAGCCAGTCGCCGAGATAATGGAGTATGGAGACATGAAGTACGCGTCCTTCAGGTCCATTTCTGCAGACCAATCCAGAGGACGATCGCACCGGAGGATGCCCTCTGCATAAGCATTTTGAATGGCAGCTTGTGCAGACAGCAGTTAAAACGCGCAGATCTAGGATTGGCCATAGCCCACCGCTCTTTTAGGTACAATGAAGTACAGGCTGTAAACCCACTCTCCATCTTGGCTGGAGGGATCGGTTAGATTGCATCCGCCGCCAGGAGGACAGAAATCTTCTCTCACAGGACTGGGGCGGGCACAGGGCTGACCCTGGTAAGAAACACCCCCGTGAATTGAAACGCATAGCCAAGTCTGATCGTGCGTATGAGCCACCACGAAGGGCTGGCCCGCGCTAACCAGGCAGGCAGAGCTCTTGCTAATGGACTCATTGCTACAATTGCTGACGTACCAGCAGTGGGGCAGCGTGGAGTGGGAGTGCTGATCTGGGGAGTGCTGGGGTCCCGCAGAAGAGCTGGAGGCGAGAGATTCACTCCCACCTTGCACCCAGACTCCGGAGGGGAGGGCTCGTGAGCCACTGGCGAAGTGCTCTGATCCTGCGAGCTGGAAGGCTTTTCATTACGTCCCAGACTGGCAGTGTTCGGGCTATCACATCCAGGGAAAGGAAAAATGCTCTCTCTCTCTGAGGAACCCGGCCCCCCACCGGGGAGAGAGCAGGTTCCCTCTTCTCCAGATGGCCCGTCTCAGTAGCGCTTTGCGGTCCGTTAACTGTACTTACCCTGGGACGGGGAGCACTGGTTGCCTGTGAGGTGCTCGGCGCTGCCGCTGGTCAGAGGCGCAGACAGGGGCGGAGGAGCACTCATCAACGGGTGCTCTCAGTGACAAGCAGTGGATGTGGATGGTTCGGCGGGGGGGTTGGGGGGGGGGGGGGGGTCTTACATCCCTGCCGATGGATGGCCCATGATATCCGACTGCACCGCCGTGAATTCCTGGGTGAATCCACCAACGGTGTCACCGAACAGGTACCAGACTGGTACATGGGGGAGTCAAGAAAGTGAACTTTGTCGAGGTTTAGCCCGAGGTGGCGCTCCTGGACCACTAATGTGGTCATCGTCCTCCCCAGGGCACATGCAGCGGACTTGAGGTCCGTGGAGCTCAGTCGGGTGCGGGGCTTGTAACAAGCCTGGGTCAGAACCACCTTCGTGCAGATGGGCCAGCGCGCGCGCATGGACCTTAGCATGCAGGATAGAAGCAGCCTGGCCCGCGGCTGTGTGGGCTCTGGCTCAAGAGGCAGAAGACCAACACGTCTTGGACGGAAGATGATGCTGACTCCAGCAGAAGGAGGCACCACATGGGCCCGTGATGGCACTCTCAATCTGGGGAATCGACTCGTACTCCCTGGCTGCTCCTCCATCAAAGGTGGTGAGGCGGAGGCGCACGCAGATCAGGCAGAGAAAGGTGCCCTCAAGACTGCGTGAGCCCACTGTGCACTTCCGGGAAGAAAGGGCTGGGGAATAAACCATCTCCAGACTCACGACCAAAGCAGCCCAGGAAAGCACGGTTATCGTGTCTGTTTCCAGAACGGCTGCCGCCGCGTTCACTTCTGAGGGGAGGGAGCGGAGGGGGGGAAATCATTCATCAGACCATGACAGCCCAACCTCCGATGCATCGATGAACATCTGAGCCTCGGTGTCATCAAGTGAGAGGGCAGCAATCCGAGGATGGAGCGCTTCTCTCACTCGAAGCTTGGATGGAGCGCGTGGAGAAGCGAGAGGTCCGCAAGCTCGAGGGCGGCAGATTTACTCTCACTGTGACCCTCAGATCTGCTCGAGTGCCCACCGCGGAGCGGGGGACAACTGGGGTGGGTGGCCCTTTTGCAAGAGCTAACCGCGATCTTAACTGCGCAACAGACATATCACCGCAGTGATGGCATGCACTGCCCATCATCCGAGAACAGGAAACCACCGCATGCAGAAACTCACAGTCGGAGAGACCTTTTGAAAAAGACACGCTGCACGACCGTGTTGCTCTTTTAGTAAATTCGCAACAATACATGCCGCTCTGGAGGACTGGACCCAAAGGACGCCAGGCAAGGGAGAAACCCAGCTCGACCATCTGCCGCTGCGTGTCACACACTCTGGACCGGGAGATCGCTCTCGTTCAATCTCTGTCTGAAACTCAGCTGGAGGAACCCTCATCGACTCTCTCAGAAGGCTGATGAAGTCTCTGAAGTGAAAATTATGCTTTGGCTTTGCTCGCACTGTGCTCTTATAGACAAATTAATTGCAACGAGCATCAGCTGTGCAAGCTGAAGCTGCCAACTCATTGGCATTTCATTGGCCCGTTTACATACTCTTTCAGATGATTGGCTTTCTGAATGAAATCCCCATAGTGGAAGTTTCCACATAGCATTGAAGTTCCCCTCCCGAAGGGGAACTGTGGACTTCCACGCACATCAACACATCTCCCACATGAGAAGTTTTTTTGATGAGAAAAAGACAGTCTCAATATCTGAGCAATGAAGCATTAGGGGTCATTAGAGGTCATTCACATGTACAGATCCATAGCCAAAACTGAAAGCTTTTAAATAGTATTTCCTCAGCACTTCAGAAACTGTGGACTTCCACACACATCAACACATTTCCCACGTGAGAAGTTTCTTTGATGGGAAAAAGACATCTGCAATGAAGCATTAGGGGTCATTAGAGGTCATTCATACTTCATTAAATATATAATAAACAGTACTTTTTTTATTAAAATAATTATAATAATACACTTTATTTAATAAAATGTCTTCAAAAGCAACTTCTCAAAGCACTGATCACATGTAATATAACCCAGTAGGCACACAACATCATAAGACGTTATTATTAGGTTAGATTTAGGTCGTGACATCAGGTGACCAAAATTCAATGTCTAAGGGCAACATTATTTTCACATCCAATAACAACGTCAAATTCCATTGATATTTGGTTGATTTTAGATTGTGTTGAAAAGTGACCAAAAACCAATGTCTACTAGATGTCATAGTGTTAACGTCCACACAACATCAAGGTGTAACATGATTAGACGTTGATATTCAGTTTATTTTTAGGTTGATTTTATGTTGGACATTGGCGCCAGCCCAATTTTCATTTCCAAACAAAATCTAACGTCCTCACAACTTTGGGGTACAACGTCAATATGATGTCATGTTGACATCCTGTGCCTGCAGGGAGTTGCAATTAATTAATAAGGGTAAAATTTTTCTTTGTTTATCTACCTATACTGGATAAATCTGTTTAATTTAGTTTGTGAGTTACTTAAACAGTTAAAAAAGGTTACTCAACAAATGTCATGGTATAGTTAAACCCCGTTAAGAAATTCTGCGCTGCCTGTAACGTTAACTTACATTATGCTCACTATCCTCGGCCCGTTCTTAATTTTGATTCTGTAAAATGTCAAAGAAACACAGCGAAAATGGACCTTTATTACAGCTCATGACAGATATTTTTCAAAGAGGGAATAACAAAAATCTTACCTGAGACGGTGTGTGGGAGCTTGAGTGTCCAGCGAGTGTCTTGCTTATTTATTAATGCCTGTGACAGCAGTGATGTAATTTTTACAGTGGATATTGGAATTGTACACTTATAAAATTATGAGTACGTTTCGTTTTCCTTTATGATTTTATAATTACAGATGCGTGAATTTTATTTACGCACGAAATATGTATGACAGTGATTTTATTCCATACTTATCTGTGACTGTAAAATTTCACATACCGAAGGGCGCACTCTTGCAATATTTCTGATGTGGAAATGAAGGGGATCTAACAGTACTTTGGTTCCATCGTAAACAAGAAATGATCTTTCATCTATGTTTTGATTTCAGCGATAAAAAAAAATTCATCAGATTTCAGAAGGTAGCCTAAAGGGGACAAGTATGTTAAAAAGCAGAGCCTAAAACCGACCCCCTGGGCACACCAGAGGAAACAGAGCTGATCATAGCCCTATAACCACCTACTGTATATAAACAAACTTGGAGTGGACAGTAAGACCTCAACCATTTTAGAACAGTCCCAGACCATTCATTCATTCATTCATTGTACTTTGCTTAGTCTCTATTTCAAAGGTTGTTACAGTGGAATAAACCGCCAACTATTCTGGCATATGTTTTATGCAGTGGATAGCCTTCCAGTCGCAACCCAGTACTGGGAAACACACATTCTCACTGTCACGGTCACGGTACAGTATATACACTGATCGCTAACGGACTACAAATCTGCCATTTCATGGACTACAAGATCCAGTCATGCACCACACACACTCACAGCAATTCCTAATCCTGACTGATTGCATACACACAGCCGAAGGATTGTCAAGGACTGATAACATAAACTATATTAAGAAGCACAGAGACACACACTGTTGCTGAGTCTTGTTTACTGTATTTGTGACATTACAACGCGTTTCCTTTGTCTTGCTTTGCCGTGTTTGGACCCTCGCCTTGTTTGTCTGTTGATTCCTGTCTGCTGCCTGCCTTCTGACCATCTGCCTGCTTATTTGACTACGACTCTGGATTGCCTGTGTACATCTACTTACTCCTGGTTTGACCATTGCTTTCCTGACCATTCTCTATTTAATAAATCTGCATTTGGATAAACACTTCTGTTGTCAGGGTCACATCACGTTACACACACACACTGCCAATTTAGTTTATTCAATTCACCTATAGTGCATGTCTTTGGAGCACCTGGAGAAAACTCCACATAGAAATGCCAACTGGCCCAGCCAGGAGTCGAACCACCAACCTTCTTGCTGTGAGGTGACAATGCTAACCACTGAGCCATCATGCTGCCCAATCCCAGACCAAACACTCTTTAAATTTAATGAAGTAAAAGACACAAAATCAAATCCACCTAATCAAATGCTGCTCTTCGACCAAGCAGAATAAGAATAGATGTTGCACCAGAGTCAGAAGTCATCAACAAGTGACTTTTGCCCACTCAGCACTGTGACATTTATGAAAACCTGACTAAAGACTATGAAAAGTTTATTGGCTGCCAGTTGCTTACATAAATATGAGGCAACAATGTGCTTATTGTTAAATGCATTATGAAAATACAAAATAAATGTAACCACAGCAGCACACCAACGCAGTGGTGCAGTAAAACTGGTGTAACAAGGTGTGTATGTTTATAAAAGAAAATTAACAACTGCGTTGAATGCACCTCAACCAATCAGAATCAAGGACCAGAATTATATGCATTTCTGTAGATCCATAAAAATCTACAGACTTGCAATAAAGAAAGAGACCTCAAATCTAGGACCCATAATATCATCAGACCTGGAAATGAATTAGTACCACCTTACAAATTGCAAAGCAGTGGGGATAAAAAAAACAATGCAAAAGACTTTAGAAACAGCTTAGCAACTGCCTTCCTGACATTGCAGAATAACATGTATATGCTGCTTTCATGGCAACACTAACAATGTACGATAAATTGCATAACCTTATCATCTTATCTATCCAGCTGGGATATCAATATGAGTCAGTTGCTTTATCAGAATATAAAATGAACTGACATGTTCGCTATCATCTTAATATCAAGTTGATGTGAATAAAGATTGCTTATCATTCGATTTGTGTGTATTTAAACAATACAAATTTAGAAGTTATAATGTTTGATTACATACTTTGATATATAGTATATATAGATATACAGTTAAGGGCAAAAACATTACTTCTGTGAAATATTTATTCTTTTTCAAATATTTCTCAAATTATATTTAATGGAGCAAGGACATTTTCACAGTATTTCAGATAATATTTTGTCTTCTGGAGAAAGTTTTATTTGTTTTATTTCAGCTAGAACATAAGCAGTTTGAATTTTTTATTCAATTTTCAGGTCAATATTATTAGCCACCTTAAGCAATATACACATTTTTAGAAATATTTTTTTAAATTCTGACTTCAACTGTAGCTATATACACAAAACCATCTGCTTTCACCTTCACAATAAACTGTGAAGAACTGTAAAAAACTGTCCAACAAAAACTGGAAAATACAATGCCTCGCCACTTTATTAGGTACACCTGTCCAACTGCTTGTTAACGCAAATTTCTAATCAGACAATCACATGGCAGCAACTCAATGCATTTAGACATGTAGACATGGCCAAGACAATCTGCTTCAGTTCCAACCGAGCATCAGAATGTGGAAGAAAGGTGATTTAAGTGACTTTGAATGTGGCATGGTTGTTGGTGCCAGACGGGCTGGTCTGAGTATTTCAGAAACAGCTGACCTACTGGAATTTTCTCGCACAACCATCTCTAGGGTTTACAGAGAATGGTTCAAAAAAGAGAGAATATCCAGTGAGCGGCAGTTCTGTAAGAGCAAATGCCTTGTTGATGCCAGAGGTCAGAGGAGAATGGCCAGACTGGAGCTGATAGAAAGGCAACAGTAACTCAAATAGCCACTCGTTACAACCGAGGTATGCAGAAGAGCATCTCTGAACGCACAACACGTCCAACCTTGAGGCAGGTTGGCTACAGCAGCAGAAGACCACACCGAGTGCCACTTCTGTCAGCTAAGAACAGGAAACTGAGGCTACAATTTACACAGGTTCACCAAAATTCGACAATAGAAGAGTGGAAAAACATTGCCTGGTCTGATGAGTCTCAATTTCTGCTGCGACATTCAGATGGTAGGGTCAGAATTTGTCGTCAACAGCATGAAAGTATGGATCCATCCTGCCTTGTATCGACAGTTCAGGCTGGTGGTGATGGTGTAATGGTGTTACTTTTGGGCCCATTATTACCAATTGAGCATCATGTCAATGCCACAGCCTACCTGAGTGTTGTTGCTGACCATGTCCATCCCTTCATGACCACATCTTCTGATGGCTACTTCCAGCAGGATAACACACCATGTCATAAAGCGTGAATCATATCAGACTTGTTTCTTAAACATGACAATGAGTTTACTTTACTCAAATGGCCTCCACAGTCACCAGAGCTCAATTCAATAGAGCACCTTTTGGATGTGGTGGAACGGGAGATTCGCATCATGGATGTACAGCCGACAAATCTGCAGCAACTGCGTGATGCTATCATGTCAATGTGCCATGAAGAATTAAGGCAGTTCTGAAGGCAAAAGGGGGTCCAACCTAATATTAGTAAGGTGTACCTAATAACATAGCCGGTGAGTGTAGACATACACATACATATACATACACACATATATACATAATACTACCATTAAGTAGCGAATAAAGTGGCACATACATTATGCAGAATGAATCAAATGAGAGAAAAAAATGTAAATTATATGAATACTAGCTAGGTCAAATTAAAGATAAATTTGCTTTCAAAACAAATGATATGATAGCATTTTTCGCCTCTTTAAACATTTATTTCCCCTATACTACCAAAGTATAATTCTATGAATAGTTGCATTTTATTATTAGCATTTTCTCCCACTAGCAGAGCAGACTCAGAAACCACAGAAACACCCTTTAAAACATGCACTGCTATGCTAAAGTCAGAGCCAATCAAGCTCTCAGCACATGCTCAAACTCATGACTCGTCAATCTATCACATTTACACAGCGGCTCGGTCAGTCATTTACACTTCAGCTTCAGCTTCCGCATTATATAAATATCTTCAAAGACTTTTTATAAAGGTTAGTTAATGATCGTGGGTGAGTGGCTTTAGGTATCATCAGCACAGGTCAATCGTTCCGTGAGAAAAAAAAGCGCATTCTGTAATAACGAAACTAAAAATATCAAGGTGATGGGTGTTGTAAAATCCAGGTGATGAAGAAAGAGGTGAGAATACAGTAAGTTAATATCTCACTGTATGTGTGTGTGTGTGCAGCAGTCACTGGGCAAATCTCACTATTTGTGAATGCTGGTGAATTTTGCTGTATATACAGATTCACATGGAAGATCTTTTTGAATTTGGGCCCCATAAAACAAATATGTCATAGCTTCCTGACTCACAGTTTGTTCATAGAAGAACCAGATGAAAAATCTGACAAATGGACTGACAATGATAAATGGAGGTTGGAGCATGAAACACTTTAAAAGAGACCTGCTGGCCTCTCCAACACCACTTCCAACAGCAACCTATTTTTCCATTGTGGTCTCGCATCCAGGTACTGACCAGGCTCAGCCCTGCTTAGCTTCAGTGAGTAACCGGTCTTGGGCTGCAGGGTGATATGGCTGTGGCAGCCATGTAAATGCAATGTGTGTTTTTCGCGAAATTAAGTAATAATATTATAGTTACTTTTTAATAATGTAACTCGAGTTACTTTTTAGGTTAATATGTTTTTGTTTTTTTAAATAGTTTGCTGAATTAAAATTTGTGTGATCACATTGAATCACACTCAATGAGAAAATGATCTCCCCGCAGACAAAAAGCAAGATGGCAGAGCCTAACATTTCTGTGATGGAAGTATTCTAATTATTCTGAACACATGGAAGAAAAGGGGATTATAGTTTCAGCAGACAGTGATTTTACTGAACTACTAAGACAAAAATACTAAAGTAGCAAACACATTTCACAAACAACTTCCATTAATCTGTATATATGGCATGTATAGCGTCAGGAAGTTCTCAGAAGGTAACATTATTCGAAAATGTTATTCTTTTTTTTTTTTTTTTGAAAGTAAATGAAGGTGTAGGTTATACAGCTTGTCGTTAAATGCAGAGCTCCTTTATAAAAAGAAAAGAAAAATACCCTGCAATTTCTTAAAGAGATCAAACCCCAGGCAGGTATGAAAACTCAAAAGTATTGTACAGCATTACTTACTGTATCATAAAAAGTAACTAAGTAACGCAACATAAGCTCAATCTGAAAACGTAGCTCTATATACATTTCTGGAAATCAAACTATGTAGCCAGAGTTACGTATGGCTGCATTTCATCTTTGAAAGAATACTAAGGCAGCGTGACGTCGTTCCTTTTCATTCTTACCAGCTGACTGCTAACCTCTGTATGGACGGCTTTTCCGCTGTTACCAGTTTGTCCAGTAGCTCAACGTGTACTGACTTGAGACACAGAGCGGAGTTAACCACAACAACTGGGATCAAGTCTGGTGAAGTACAGTTCAAGAAAGCGGGTAAGCCAAAAACAAAAGCCAAAAAACAAAATAAACAAGTAAATAACAGGGTGAGAATGTGGTAAAGTTTAAAAACATGGTAAAAATCAGTGGGTTTTTCTTTTTCTGGATTGCTTTTTAAAACTGTCGGTTGGGTTTAGGGAAGTGAGTGGAAGCTGGTCAATCGCTGTGTCTGAAAACACTATTGGTTGGGTTTAGAGAATGAGGAGGGTGGGTTAGTTGATCGGTCAGTCAGTCACTCATTCAGTCAGTCAGTCAGTCACTCATTCAGTCAGTCAGTCAACAGCGGCCTCTGGTGGATATACTCGAGAACAGCAGGCACAAATAGCACTCGCTAGAGAAATTTGAGATCTGAAAAAGCATACACAGCAGCCGCTGGTGGATTTGCAAACACAAAAACTGCAAGAAAACGTACCTCCTAGGATGTATTTTGCTCTCTCCAGAAATGTATATAGGGATAAGTAATTAGAATGAGCCTGGGTTGAAGTAACGCAACTAGTTACTTTTAGGGGAGTAACTTAATATTGTAATGCATTACTTTCAAGAGAAAAAAAAACTCATGAAACATTTATCTTTTAATTTAAATGTTCTGGCATATATGATAAAATGAGATTTTATGGATGTAAAAGTTAATAAATAAACTTATCCTTCCATAAAGGGCATATTAGAGCAAAATTAGGGTGAGGTACACTTGACAAAAATGCTTTTTCTGCTTATTTCTTATTTAGAAAGAGTTGAAACACAAATATTAAGATTTTGGGACAACTTAATTGTTTTATGTTCAATCCACTTAACTTTGTTAGGTTAACTTGATTGATGTGTGTTGGGACAACATGAATAAATTGTGAGGAACCCAGCATGTTTAACAGTGTAATGACTGAATAATAACAAAATTATCATTTTGGGGGGGTGAAATATCCCTTCGCCTTGATAAGATTTAACATGAAACACAAATTTATATTTCCCACCAAAACATAATATATATTATATTACTATTTTTTGATTATTCTTTGAAAAGTGGCATGAATTATCCTGGCTTAGTTTTCCCAAAACGTCACTCAGAAGAGATGTTTGAAATTGTATTTCCACTTTCTGCTGCTGACAAGTTAAATGTGTAAAATTGGGTCAATTTTAGGTCAAAGGTTAGTTAAATGGGTAAAATTAAAGCAGCAGCAGTTTCTACTTCCCCAGAGAGCACATTAAATGTTAAAACTGACCATCGGTATACATTTAGGGGAGTGTTTACACAACACACTGATAAAAAAAAAGTCAAGTTTCTAGTCCAGGTGACAGCGACACAGTGTTTAGCCCGGCTGGGTCAGTTGACATTTCTGTGTGGAGTTTGCATGTTCTCCTCGTGTTGGCGTGGGTTTCCTTTGCGTGCTCTGGTTCCCCCACAGTCCAAAGACATGCGCTATAGGTGAATTGAATAAGCTAAATTGGCCGTAGTGTATCTGTGTGAATGAGTTTTTATGGAGCTGGAAGGACATCCGCTGTGTAAAACATATGCTAGATAAGTTGGATGTTGTTGACTGAATAAATGACTGACTGACCGACCGACCGATACCACCAATCTCTCCCTTCCCTAAAACCAACCAATAGTGTTTTAAAAAGCACAGATTGACTGTTGACTAGGGCTCTTAAAAACAGTTTGCAAAGTGTGATTTTTATAATAATGATACTGTCTCACTGTAAACTACAAAACAATTACATTTGGTGAGAATGCCTTCATCATGTAAAATGAATAGTTATTACAAAACATTTTCAGATTCAGTTATGGTTTACAGCCAAGTATATTAATCATTTTTGCTTTCAGCACAGAATTTTAACTTCGGTGTTCATTCATTTTCTTTTCGGCTTAGTCCCTTTATTCATCAGGGGTCACCACAGCGGAATGAACTGCCAACTTATCCAGCATGTGTTTTACACAGCGGATGCCCAGCCACAACCCATATGCTGGGAAACACCCATACACACTCTTTCACTCACACATACACTACAGACAATTTAGCGTATTCAATTCCCCTATAGCACAGGTTTTTGGACTGTGGGAAAACAGGAGCACCCAGAGGAAACCCACACCAACATGGGGAGAACATGCAAACTCCACACAGAAATGCCAACTGACCCAGTCAGGGCTCGAACCAGCAACCTTCTTGCTGTGAGGCAATCGTGCTACCCACTATGCCACCGTGACACCTTAACTTCGGTGTATTTCTAATAATATTAATACATCACCAAATAAAAATAAATAAATGAACCAAAACAATAACATATCAATCAAGGAAAAAAGATGACCTAAAAACCTAAAAACTGCGACATACAAAAATATTATTCTCAATTAACTGTTTAATCAATTTAATGAACACCTGCATACATTACGTGCAATAACAATAAATTCAACATGTAAATATAACCTAATATACTTGCAGTAAACCTAAAAATTGGTTATACACTGTAATGTCCATAAACACTGTAATTGTCCATAGATTAGGGTTGGCTTAGATTGATACACGATGCCATCATCAATCGCCGATGGCGAATAGACATCATGATGCTGAGCCAGCATCGCAATCCTCTGCCCGTCCCCATCGCAACAGCAACCCGCTCGCGAAAAACACACACTTAGGCCCTGTTTACACTAATACGTCTTAGTTTTAAAATGGAATTTTAGAATGAAAACGATTCACGTCCACACTGTGTTTTACCTAGCATTTTGAACAGCTCTCCATCCACACTATACCGCTAAAAACGCACAACACGTGACCACACACACACACAAACACACACACTCTGGCAGGCGCTTCAGCAGCATATGTGCACGCCTGAGCTTCAGGTAGTCAGTATGGGGTGCTTTAAGCACAAAACCCCAGAGAGCAGTGCACGTAGGACAGTTTATCAAGGATGGATCATGTCTCATTTTAGTTGTTAAACGTGATATTTAATCAGTGGTGGAAAGAGTACAGAAAAATCATACTTAAGTAAAAGTACCATTACTTGCCTAAAAATGTAGTGCAAGTAAAGTAAAAGTATCTTTTGTAAATATTACTCATAGTAAAAAGTAGACCTTTTAAAAGTACTCAAGAGTAGTGAGTAATGAGTATTATGCTGTTAAAAACTGCGTTTACATGTAATTTGTTGATGTGTGTGTGTAAACATAACATTCTGTAGTGCATTTAGTTATTGCCCAGCAGGCACACGTCATAAGATGTTAATATTAGGTTAGATTTAGGTTGTGATGTCTGGTGACCAAAATTAAATGTCTAGCCAGCATCTAAGAACAAAGTTATTTTGATGTCCAATAATGACGTCAAATGATGTTGATATTTGGTGGATTTTACGTTGTTAGAAAGTGACCAAAATCCAACGTTGAGCCAACATCCTAAACCAACGTTATATTGACGTCAAATACTGACATTTATTCATCAGGTACGGCAACCAAAATTCAACGTCTGATTGACGTCATAGTGGTAACGTTGACACAACGTCAAGCTGTAACAACATTAGATGTTGATATTTGGTTGATTTCAGGTTGGACGTTGGACATTGAGGGTCCTGACATCAACCTGATTTTCATTTCCAAACAAAATGCAAAGTCCCCATGACGTTAGGGTACAATGTCAGTCTGACGGCAGGTTGACGTCTTGTGCCTGCTGGGTGCTTAAGGCCATTTCGGTCATCATACAGTAAATATCCATCATCTTCTCATCAGTGACATGCATCTAAAGAGTATCTGGGTCAATGCGTGTAAAGATTTTGACCATCTTCTTGGACACTTTTAATGCTTCCAGTTTGCTGCAATGTAAAGCGCCTATGTCTTAAGGTAGTTCATTATGATGCAAATACCTTCAATGTGTGATTTGATTGGACAGGAATCACAGGACTGATTTTTCTAATCTCCATAGATGAAAATAATAAAGTAGTGACTGCAGACTGAAGAAAAGTAGTGGAGTAAAAGTATTGATACAGCACTAGAAATGTACTCAAGTGAGAGTAAAAGTACACATTTATAAAACTACTCAGTAAATTACAATTTCTGAGAAAAACTACGTAATTACAGTAACTTGAGTATTTATAATTAGTTACTTTACACCACTGTATTTAATGAATCTTGTCTCTATCTAATGACTCTTCTGTCTTTTGAATCTATCAGGTAATGTGGCACAGTGTCAGTACACTGCTTCAATCTTTCGTTTTCACGCTTGTACTTAGTAATTTTAGCGAAAATCTCAGATACTGTTGGTTGGTTGCTGTTGGTTGTGCTCCTTTTTTACCAACCAAGTTTGTTGACGCCATTATATTGACACAGATTACTCTGCCTATTCATGTCAAAGTCCCATTGAAAAAAGTGATTGACAGGTGGTAATTTGTGTGTAACTTGTCTTTATTTATTTATAACTTGGTTACTCATGGGTAAAACAAAAACAACACAGGCTCATTCTGAAAACGTAGTCATGTGGACGTTTCGGGAGACCGCAAATTATGTAGCAGGAGGTACGTATGGCTGCATTTCATTTTTTAAGCGAACGCTACGGGGCAGTATGACGCCGTTCCTTTTGACGCTTACCGGCTGACCACTTAACTCCGTGTGGAGGCCTTTCCCGCTGCAACCAGTTTGTCCCGTTATCTCGTCGTGTACATCGGTG
The DNA here is from genome assembly GCA_903798195.1 of Danio kyathit. Lineage (NCBI taxonomy): Eukaryota > Metazoa > Chordata > Actinopteri > Cypriniformes > Danionidae > Danio > Danio kyathit. The sequence goes on along the minus strand of LR812525.1, from coordinate 68,884,600 downwards.
GACTTAAGACGCAGAGAGGAGTTGACCACAACGACGACCGGGTTCGAGTCCGGTGGAAGAGCGGTTCCAGAAATCAGGTAAGACAAAAACAGAATCCAAAAAAATAAAATGAACGATTGAACAACAGGGTGAGAATGTGGTAAAATCTGAAAACGTGGTAAAAATCAGACGAGGGCTTTTCTTTTTCTGGACAATTTTGCAAACAGTTGGTTGGTTTTAGGGAAGTATGTGGGTGGGCGGGTCAATCGGTAAAATTGGTTGGGTTTAGGGAAGGAGGAGGGTGGGTCAGCCGATTGGCCGGTCGCCCAGTCAATCATTCAGTCATACAGACAGACAGACAGATGGTAGGTCGACAGCGGCCTCTGGTGGGTTTACGTGAGAACAGCGCGGGCGCTAACGGCACTCGCGAGAGACGTTTGATATAGGAAAAAAGCACACACAGCGGCCTCTCTCAGATTCGCGAAAACAAAAACTGCAAAAATACGTACCTCCCGGGACGTATGTTGCGGTCTCCAGAAACGTCCACGGGACTACGTTTTCAGAATGAGCCTGGGTTGAACAAAAACCATGTGGGTCAGGTAGTTGAAACGGTAGGCTACAAATAAATTGTATAAATAAATTGTTAATTCACCGCCACTTATAACAACAATGCCATCGTCCAAATTGGTCGACATCGCCCAACCCTATAAATTTGCAGTTTTCCATATTTTGTTATTCATCTTTTTATCTTTCTTTATTTATTTATGCATTTGAGTTGCATTATGGGACTTTGATCTTTCTTCCAACAACTTTTAACCTTAAAAACTTTAAAAAAGTGACTTCTATTTACATTATTAAAGTTTTTAATGTGATATATTATCTAGGTTGCCATTGTATGCAATAATCTTTTCCTTGTAATAAACTTCCAGTACATTTTCTGCTATTTTAGTCATATTTCTCTAAATATCATTTCTTATATATACATTATATTGTTTCAAAATACTAAAATGCCAATAAAAGTCACTTTGTTAAAGTGTAGAGTTGAATTTTTGAGATCTAAAGTCCACAGAGCAGAGATCAATGTCCCATAATGCAATTCACAACCGTAAATAAATGGCAAAACACTTATTTAACAGATGTTTTTTACAGTGTAGATCAATTGCACGGCTAAAAAAAGGGGATTAGTGAATTAACAAATGAGGCATAAATATGACTACACTATGACCTTTGAGGACGTTTTTCACAGTGGAAAAAAAAAGTTTACTGAGTAACTTTAGATGTTGAAAGGAATCAAAAGAATGAGTGTGATTCATACCACAATGCAGTGACTCATTCACACTTTTGTTTCCAGATTAACAATCAAACGCATTCTCTCCAAAACAACACTCTGGAGACATTCATACTGAAAAAGGTCAAACTATTTAAAAAAGATGGTGATTCAATGTGTGATTTTGGTTTGTTTACTCAATCTGGAAAAAAAGAGGTTGAAAGCAGAGATCTGAATATTTGTTTGTCTACAAAGATTCTTGTGGTAAAGCATCAGAGGCTGAGCGGTCAGGCCGGATCGATTACAGGGGGGAATGACCGTCAGGCTGACACAGCGGTTCTGACTGACAGCTTTCTGAAGAGGAGATATGAGTCAGCAAAACCTGCCAGGCAAAACACTCCATTCATCAGGGTTATGATCAAAGACATGATGGTGGGCTAAAGAGGCTGACCACATGAGTGAACGCACTGGGTTTCTTGCTGATCATAACCTGAAAGCACAAGCAAGCAAACAAACAAACAAAAATATTCATAAATTAGCAGTTTTTTTCTATTTTGTGATTCATATTTTTTATTTTTTCATTAAATTTCAACATTTATTTATGCTTTTGACTTGAATTATGGGACCTTAATCTTTCTTCCAACAACTATTACCCTTGAAATCTCAAAAAAGTGACTTTTATTATCATTTTTATAGTTTTAAGTGATATATTGTCTGGGTTGGTGTTGCATATCATGCTACAAAACATTGTAATAAACTAGCAGTACATTTTCTGTTATTTTACAGACTTATTACTCTATATATTATTTCTTATACATTATATTATTTCAAACTACTAAAATGCCAATAAAAGTCACTTTGTTAAATTGTAGAGTTGAATTTTCAACATCAAACTTCGACAGAGCAGAGATCAACATCCCATAAGGCAATTCACAGCCATAAATAAACCAAAACCCCTTCTCAATCAAAAAATACGGAAACCGTTATTTAATAAATATATTTTTTACAGCATATATGTTTATTATAGCTCCATCAGCTGATGGCCTCAAGAAAGTTTCCAAACATGATTCCTAGAAAATAAAGCTCCACATATTTACTCTGCAATGACATGGCCAGTCAGATGTTGGACACTTATTGCTGAACTCAGAATAAAATTATATATATAGAATAAAAATATATAAAATTAAAAAATTAAAATAAAAAAAACAATAAAACAAAAAATAAAATAATATATATTTAAAATAAAAAATATATAAAATAAATGAAAATATTAAATAAAATTATATATATATATATATATATATATATAGATATATATATATATATATATATATATATATATATATATATATATATACAATAAAATAAAAAAATATAAATAAAATTCAAGAAAAAAAAATACAAGAAAATTATATATATATATATATATATATATATATATATATATATATATATATATATATATTATATATGAAATAAAAAAAGAAAATACAATAAAAGAAAAAATAATTTAAAAAATTTATAAAATGAAATATAAATAATTCTTTTATATATATATATATTATATATATATATATATATATATATATATATCTATATATATATATATATACTAATATATTATATATATATATATATATATAAAATAAAAAAGAAAATACAATAAAAGAAAAAAAATAATTTAAAAAATTTATAAAATGAAATATAAAATTAAGGAAAAAATACAACAAAATGAAAAATATTTAAAACATTAAATAAAAAAATTAAATACATTAGAATAAAATATATATAATAAAAGAAATATATATATATATATATATATATATATATATATATATATAAAAGAAAAGAAAAAATACAATAAAATAAAACATAAATTAATAAGAAAAGAAAGAAAAGTTTTAATAAAATACAATAAAATAAAATAAATATTATTAAATATTATTTAAAATAAAGTATTAAAATAAAATAGTATTTAGCGACAGTCATTGATTCAGTTAAACATTCAGTTTCTAACTTTGCTAGTTATAATGAAACAAAAATAATTAATAATAATAATAATAATAATAATAATAATAATAACAAAAATAAATTTAAATCATTAAAGTAACGTCAACTAAAATTAAAGATATATATATATTTAATACTATTAACTAAATATTAAATGTAAAATATTATTTTTACTTTAACAGATTAAAAGAAAAAAAGTTTGATAATAATATGAGAAAAAAATAATAAATTACCAAAACGGGAAAAACTGAAGGTCAAAACTAAAATGCAATAAAATTAAACCTGAATAAAAACTACAATAGCTGGATGAGTAAAATAAACAGTTGCTTGCCATTCTCGAGCACATGCATGTGGGATGCTATTGAACAGAATTAAAAGTTTCCAGTAATGTTGGACAAGTGTTGCCTAATTTTCCAGCCACATTTGTACTGTATAAATTTGCAATGTTTTCGGTTCACACGTTAAGGCGTTGACGTGTGAGAGAGTAACTCCACGATGGCCGATTAAAGTGCAAAGGCCTTCCTTCGCTCAGACCCATGTTTGTTCAATCAAGATTTCACTGTCCAGGTGAGAAATACACAGATCTGCGAGGCTCCGACAACCACACAGCGGCTGTAAGAAAGGCATTCCTGTAGTGAATGATTGAAAGACCCTTAGCTTTTCACATGGGTTGCTTCGGTCTCACCTGAGCCTGCAACTTTCGTCCCTTCGGTTCACACCAGACCTGCTCGGGCTGAGGGTTAATGTACACGACTCTTTTGATCACATTTTATAGAAACAGCAACAAGTGACTTTGTTTTGCCTTATTTTTTCCTGAGTTTGAACATTAACCTCCTAATAACCAGACAAGAACCTGACTGACAAATGGGCAAAGTCAAGCTTTGTTTTGGAGAGAAAGGCTTTCTGTCAGCTGTTGTGTACTTAAGGTCTCTTGGGAGTGAAAAAAGCAATGTTATGTGAACGCCTCAGCAGTATGACATACAGTTGAAGTCAGAATTATTAGCCCCCCTTTGATTTTTTTCTTCTTTTTAATATTTTTTCCCGAATGATGTTTTACAGAGCAGGACATTTTCACAGTATGTCTGATAATATTTTTTCTTCCTTTAAGCTTTTTTTTCCCGATAGTCTACAGAATAAAACCATCATTATACAATAACTTGCCTAATTACTTTAACCTGCTTAGTTATGCGAATTAACCTAGTTAAGCCTTTAAATGTCACTTTAAGCTGTATAGAAGTGTCTTGAAAAATATCTAGTAAAATATTATTTACTGTCATCATGGCAAATATAAAAAAAATCAGTTATTAGGAAATGAAACTATTATGTTTAGAAATGTGTTGAAAACATCTTCTCTCTGTTAAACAGAAATTGGGGGGGGGGGAATAAACAGGGGGGATAATAATTCAGGGGGATAATAATTCTGACTTCAACTGTATATAAACGACACAATGATGAACAAACAGCTAAAGATCCAAAACTCACATGTAACTTATAATTAAATTAACTCACATATAACTTATAATTGCTAGATTAAAGAGGAAATCATAATTATGGTCAAAACTGTAATTATAATTATTTAAAATGATTTTTAGTTGGGCCATTTGACCAAAATGTTTTGATATACAGTTCAGTTGTTATACAAGTCAGAATTATTTGTCCTCCTAAGTTCCCCCAAGTTTCTATTTAACGGAAAAAAAAAATTTTTAAACACATTTCTAATAGCTGATTTATTTTATCTTTGCCATGATGACAGTACATAATATTTTACTAGATATTTTTCAAGATAAAAGATAAAAAGAATTCAGCTTAAAGTGCAAATTAAAGGCTTAACTAGGTTAATTAGGTAAGTTAGGGTAATTAGGCAAGTCAATGTATAATAAAAAAAAATGCTTAAGAGGATTAAAGACTGCTTTATACTTCTGCACGTTGCTGTGCACTTATACTTCTGCGCTGTTTGTGTTGCTCTGCAATAACACTTCCAAAACACTAGCAGACAGTAAGTTTTTTTGTTCCTCTGTGTCGAGTTTCTTTGCTGGTGCTTTGTTTTTTTTCTGAACGTTACCTTAATGTACAAGTAGCTCAAACTCGCTCATTCAGAGGTGGGAACCGGCAAAACATAAGTCTCCATCTGGAGCTCCTTCACAAGACTACCAAGGCGACCAATCCCAAAGCTTGCGCTACGCGTTGCTGCGACATGTAGTTACATTTTTTGAAAGGTGCGCGTCAGCATCGACAACACCCATGGCGATGGCTATGCGACCGCACGAAGGCAGCGCCAGACCATACACGTGCGCTTGGCGCAGAAGTATGAATCCACCTTAAATAAGGTTGCAACATACAGTAGACTCATTCTGAAAGCATAGCCTCATATACATTTCTGGAGATTGCGAATTATGTAGCCAGAAGTTTGCATGGCTGCATTTCTTCTTTAAAATGAACGCTACAGGGCAGTATAACACCGTTCTTTTTCGTGCTTACCAGCTGACCGCTTAGCTCTGTACGAACAGCTTTCCCACTGTTACCAGTTTGTCCAGTTATCTTGCCATGTATGTCGGCAGAGATGAGTTGACCATGATGATGGGGTTTGAGCCTGGCGAAGAAAAGTTCCAGAAAGCAGGTAAGATGAAAACCGAAACCAAAAACATAAAACAAACAAGTAAATAACAGGGTGAGATTGTGGTAAAATCTGAAAACAGGGTAAAAATGTCTTTTTCTGGATTGCTTTGGTTGGGTGTAGAGGAGTGGGTGGGCGGGTCAATCGGTGCTTTTAAAAACACTATTGGTTGGGTTTAGGGAAGAAGGACGGTGGGTCAGTCGATCAGTTAGTCAGTCAGTGAGCCATTCAGTCAGTCAGTCGACAGTGGCCTCTAGTGGATTTCGCGAAAACAAAAATTGCAAAAGAAAGTTTGTCCTGGAATGTATTTGGCGCTCTCCAGAAATGTATATAGCAGTACATTTTCAGAATGAGCCTGGGTTGCAACGACCTTAAAATTGTTTTTAAAAATTAAAAACTGCTTTTATTATAGCCGAAATAAAACAAATATTATCGATCAAGTTATATTATCAAATATTATCGAATATTATCGAATATTATCGATCCACAAAAAAAAAAATATTATCGGAAATACCTTGAAAAATCCTTGCTCTGTTAAACATCATTTGGGAAATATTTGAAAAAGAAAAGAAAGAAAAATCACAGGAATGGCAATAATTTGTCTTCAACTATATATATATAGATATATATATATATATATATATTATATATATATATATATCTATATATAATATATAATATATATATATAGATATATATATAGGTATATAGATATATATAATATATATATATATATATATATATATATACATTTCCACTGTAAATAAGGTTGCTATTACACCCTATAACTATCAAAAAAAAACTAAAATTCCTCAAAATTATAGAAAAGAATAAAAAAATACAATAGAATTAAAATATGAAACCATCTGTACTTTGAGCATAGTCATCAGTGTCAGAATTAAACTTGATTTATTTTTTAATTAAGCAACAAAAGTCCTCCAGTAACGAGCAATAAGTGATTTTGTCCTTGTCTTTTGTTATTTGATTAATAAATGATAAGCTCAGTCTGCAGAAGGAGTACAGTGCGTTGTCACTTTAAGAGGCGTACTGTATTTTTCGGTCACAGGTTCGATTCTACAGTTACATTTACAGATACACACATCTTTTCATTCTGAACTTTTTATGTTAGTTATGTATTTGACCATTTAGGCACAGCTTGAGCTTAAAATATGACTTTATATGTTATCTGTCAGAGGCTCAGAGGCTCACTTTTGTGCTTTTAAAAACATGAATGAATCAAATACACTTCAATGCTGCAAAAGTCACGTTACAAGATTGGACTGATTTACACATGAAACGCATGCTGACTGCCTGAAGATATGACGCAATTATCTTCAATAATCGCAATAATCTCAACTAATGTTTTTTCATAATCCTTTGAGGCCAAAATCGAAATTTGATTAATTGCACAACCCTACATACTGTATAAAACGAGGCACTTAAAGACCCCTTGAGAGAAAGATTGTTGTGTCTGTTAGTTCAAACTACTTAAAATGAGCTTAAACAACACACTTTGTTGAGGTTATTTTGAAGACAACTTAATTGTTTAATGTTTAATCCACCTAAATTTGTAAAAACCAATAAGTTAACTTAATTCCCTTATGTTGTACAACACAAATCGATTGTGTGGAACCCAACATTGTTTACAGTGTAGAGGTCAAACCCCAATGAAAAAAAATGCTGGGTTCCACACAATTCCTTTATGTTGTCCCAACACAAATCAAGTTAACTTAATCATGTTTACAAATTTAGGTGGATTGATCATAAAACGATTAAGCTGTTCCCAAAAAAACACAAGTATTGTGTTGTTTCAACTCATTTTAAATAAGTAGTTTGAATGAGCAGCAAAAGTCATTTAAAAGACAGATCCTTGATGGCCATCTGTGGGAATCCCACTCGATTTGTTTGAATCCCGCTGTGTTGTTTTATGTAATACCTACCCATTTCTACATTATGTTCTTCCCAGTGACCATTCATAAAAGTAACAGGGAAACGTAAGGAGTCTAATTGAGAGGGTGTTGAGATATCCCACCCCTCTCATGTTCAGAGTTTTAGTGGTCCACACGGCCAGCTGTTCATGTTGCAGAACCTGATAATCATGGACCAGCCCTTCTTCTCGGCCTGGGCTGGTCAGAGATACTAGAGGCATGCCCCACGGTCCCAGATGAAAGGCGTAGGTGGAGAACTTTAAGCTTTACAATGCAACTGTGCGATATACACCTTATCATCCAAACCGCATCAGCTGTCCGTTGGCGGCAAGAAGAAAAAGAGAGAGAAAGAAAAGGCGTTCATGTGCAATTCAGCAAAAGGGCAAGTTGCAGGCCTTCTGTTACAGGAGGATTAAGCCTCAAGAACAGACAGAGAGAAAGTGAGGGAGAGACTACTAGAGAGAGAACACTAGAACTTCACAGGCTGTCATTTTTGAGAGACTTTTCAGTTTTGTAATTTATTATGTTTGTATTTTTGACTATATTCATTCTAACATTGGGTCACTAAGCATGAGAACATACACATGTTTGTGTGAAATGTGTGTATGGATGTTTTCACAAATAAGTCATGATATCATTAAAAAACTTTCATACTAAAACGTATCCTGAATGTATGAAAAAAATCAAGACAACTTATACCTCATGTACACAATAATCTTATATGCTCAAAGTTTTAGAATTATGTAGAAATGTTTTACAATTTTTTTCAGCTTTGTCTTAAAAAATAAAAAATAAATACTGATAATATAAAAACTAAAAGTACAATTAACATTCATTCATTCATTCATTAATTTTCTTTCCAGCTTAGTCCCTTTATTAATCTGGGGTCGCCACAGAGGAATGAACCACCAACTTATCCAGCATATGTTTTACGCAGCGCATGCCCTTCCAGCTGCAATCCATCACTGGGAAAACAAATAACATTATTATTAATAATATTCACCTGTACCGCATGTCTTTGGACTTGTGGGGGGAACCGGAGCACCCAGGAAAACCCACGCGAACACAGGGAGAACATGCAAACTCCACACAGAAACGCCAACTGACCCAGCCAAGGCTCAAACCAGTGACCTTCTTGCTGTGAGGTGACAGCACTACCTACTGCGCCACTGCGTCACCTTGGAGTATCATTTAATATCTTATTTTATATTTCCATATTTCACATTTCACTTAAAATCCACAAAAAGAAAAATCCACAGTGTCAAACACTCATCTAAAGATCCAGTTGGCAAAAAAGGTGAGTAGATCTAAAATACACAAGAATATAAACATGAAAGAAACCCTCTCTTGTCCAAAACTCAGACAAAAAAAGGTTGACTTTTCATTATTTGCACCTTTTTTGCACAAATTGCTGTGATCTCAAAAATGTCTCATTTATTGTGTTATCTTTCATTTTTTTTGTATTCCTGAAAACTGTTCTGCGTTTGAAATAAAATGTATCTATTTTAATATGAATTTAAGAATTCGATTTATGTAGTAGAATAGTAGTATATATACATATACATAGTATAGCAACTTTAATAATTTTAGTTTTATTTCATTACATCAACTAATTAAAACATTAATTATTTGAATAATTAAAAAGTATAATAATTAGAAGTGGGCGACACGGTGGATCGTGGTTAGCACTGTCGCCTCACAGCAAGAAGGACACTGTTTCGAGTCCCAGCTGGGTCAGTTGGCATTTCTGTGTAGAGTTTGCATGTTCTCCCTGTGTTCGTGTGGGTTTCCTCCAGGTGCTCCGCTTTCCCCCACAGTCCAAAGACATGCGCTATACAGTAGGTGAATTGAATAAACTAAATTGGACGTAGTGTATGAGTGTGCATGTGAGAGTGTATGGATGTTTCCCAGTACTGGGTTGCAGCTGGAAGGGCATCCGCTGTGTAAAATATATGCTGGATAGGTTAGCGGTTCATTCCACTGTGGCGACCCCTGATGAATAAAGGGACTAAGCTGAAGGAAAATAGATGAATGGATGAATAGTTAGAGGTCCTTGGACCCTCAAATCTTAAAAATAATTTTCAATAGAACATAAAAGCTAAAGCAACATGCTATTCCATGTATGCAGTAAAGCTCACCTGAGCAATTAGTTTAATATTTGACATGCGCATGATATTGCATGGCTGAATGAATCCCAAGAATGGAACCATAAATAGTGACTGTACCTGCTGACCATTACTGTTGTCACCTGAGAGGAACCTCAAATACCTGAGCTAGTCAGTATTGATTTGCAGTATGACCTAATTAATTACATATTCCATAATGCTTAAAATAATAAGATTCCATTAGTTAAACTAACGAAGAAGTGGAAAATTACTTAAATCATTTATTAATCTTGCTTATGCTAATTTTAACATTAATATATATATATATATATATATATATATATATATATATATAATATATATATATATATATATATATATATATCTATATATATATATATATATAATGTACAGTTAAAGTATATATTAGCCCCTCTGTTATTTTTTCCTCCAATTTCTGTTTAACGGAGAGAATATTTTTTTCAGCACATTTCTAAACATAATAGTTTTAATAACTCATTTCTAATAAACTGATTTATTTTATATTTGTCATGATGGACAGTACATAATATTTGACTAGATATTTTCAAGACACTTCTATACAGCTTTAAAGTGACATTTAAAGGCTTAACTAGGCTAATTAGGTTAACTAGGCAGGTTAAGAGAATTAGGCAAGTTATTGTATAATGATGGTTTGTTATGCAGACTAACGAAAAGAAAATATAGCTTAAAGGGGGTATACTATTGACCTTAAAATAAAAAAATAAAAATTAAAACTGCTTTTATTCTAGCCGAAATGAAACAAATAAGACTTCACCAGAAGAAAAATATGATCAGACATACTGTCAAAATGTACTTGCTCTGTTAAACATCATCTGGGAAATATTTAAAAAGAAAAGAAAATTCAAAGGGGGGGCTAATAATTCTGACTCATATATATATATATATATATATATATATAATATATATATTTCCCTTCGTGCTTAGTCTTTATTTTAGAGGTTACTATTCCAGCATATGTACCAGGGTATAACAACTGGTCAATAGTATATATATGAGGGGTTTCCCCCACAAGTCCAAGCACATGCACTGTAGGTGAATTGAATAACTAAAATTGGCGAGTGTGTGTGTGGTGTGTGTGAATTTGTGTGTATTTGTGCTTCCCAATACTGGGTTGTGGCTGAAAGGGCATCCGCTGCATAACCAGGGTGTCTGCGGGGTCTTAAAAAGTATTCAAAGTTAATAAATCAATTATGAGAAAATTAAGGCCCTTAAAAAGTATTAAAAGGTCTTGATCACGTTTTTTTACGAGGTCTTAATTTTTGTTCAAACATTGTCCAAAGTGTTTGACCCAAAAAACATCAATGTATTTATTTTCCCTCTAATTAATATTAATATTAACAATATCGTGCTCGATCCATGCGATTGGTTCAGCGTCTGGCCAAGCTCCTCCGTCTGTGTGATGTCACATAATTTGCGACAAACGCGGGAAGGTGATGTGACGCTCTCCACATTTAGCGAAACCATGGAGAGAAACAGACGGCAAAATGGGAACATGTAAGTTTGCGTACTACTGGTTGGAGAAAGACGAGTTTAAACAGTGGCTGAAGTCGCTGAAAACAACCACGTAATTTATTCCTTCAAGGTTTGTTTCCTCCAAGCTTATTAGAGTTCTGTTACATGGTTGTGCTCCATTGATTAACTACAACTGTTTATTAACAACTGTTTATTAAGTTTATTAAGGTTTGATACTGAATAAAACTTAAAGTGGCGATGAGGTCTTAAAATACTCTGAGAAGGTCTTTAAACAGTCTTAAAAAGGTTTTGAAATTACCTTTCTGGGTCCTGCATATACCCTGGTACATATGCTGGAATAGTAACCTCTAAAATAAAGACTAAGCACGAAGGAAAATGAATATATATATATATATATATATATATATATATATATATATATATATATATATATATATATATATATAATATTATAATATAAGTCCTTGAAAGACTGATTAGCAAATACAGTCACTAACAAACCATGTTTTTTTTTTTTGTATTACCCCTATTCCTCGAGATTCGCAGAGTTACCGAACAAAGGTGTCCATTAAGTTTATCATTACTAATGTACTTCTAAAAAATGTAAGAATATTGCAGTAATAATATGCTTTTTTTGTATTAGAGAGCAGAGTGAATGATATGAAAAGCAGGAGGAGGTTTGAGTTGATTTCAGCACTTACATCGTATCTAAGTAAAAAAATAAATCAGTCAAATTCTTATAATCAAATAAAGAACAGTTTACTTCTCTCATGCAGTGACCTAACAGAAGTAGGTTAACTGTGATCTCGGTTGACCTCCTGCTGGCCCACTGAGAAAAAGCAGCAGTGCATGAGTGAATGAGGGAAATGAAAGAGAGCCATCCGGAGGACCAGTGACCCTGAGCAGGAAACACTGCGGTTCAAAGGTCGTGACCTAGACTCACGGCAAGATGCTCCCTTGGCTGCTCAGGCTGCCGGATTTACCAATGACGTTTTCTTTTCCTGAAAGAAACACAAAATAAACATGGGAGTCATATCACAATTGGGCATAAGATGTACATAAAACTGACAACAATTCATAATAAATAATATTATGAATTAGTGGTAGTAAGAGAAGTATTAATACATAAATATGGTAACACTTTACTTTAAGAAACAATCCACACTATTTACTACTGGCTCATTATTGCCTATTATTAAGATATTAACTCTACATTACCACTTATATGATCTTATTTTACATCTCTAATCCTTCCCAATAGCTAAACCCAACCACTAACTATTAACATACAGCTAATAGTAGTTTATATACGGAGGACTGAACCTGCAAAAACAATAAATGAATAAGCAAATAAATTAATAAATTAATAAATCCACAAAATCCTGCATAAATAAAACAATAAATGAATAAATATGCAAATAAATAAGTAGATAAATCCACAAATTCCTGCATAAATAAAACATTAAATAAAAGAATACGCAAATAAATAAATAAATATATGAATAACACAAATTCCTGCATAAATAAATACATGAATAATTAATAGTGCAGGCAAATAAATAATTAAATAAATTACACCATGCTAAACTTAAAATACCCCCCCCCCCCTTCAAATGTTGTCTGTCAATCATCAGAAGGGGGTCTTTATGCCATCAATGGTTGATCTTTGGAAAAGCTAGCGTTTGATTTTTTTTTACTGGCTTCTGATGATTGACAGACACCTCTCATTAGTATGTTGAGCTGAGGAAAAGTAAATACGGAACTACATTTAAAGATGAAGGGGTGGGGGGTTATTTAATTATTAATCTGCCCGTACTATTAATTATTTATATTTTTATTTATCCAGGAATTTGTATATATATATATATATATATATATATATATAGTTTTATTTATTTTTCATTATTTATTTTTTTGTACATATTTGTTGCTTTATTTATGCAGGAATTTGTGTATTTATTTACTTATGTATTTGCATATTTATTTATTTATTGTTTTTGCAGGTTTCGTCCTCCATATTTATTGTGCTAAAAGTCTTATAATGGTTTGTTTGCGTAAACTGTTACTTAAAAAAAGCGCGACCCATATAGGCCAGTTATAGGCCAGTATAGGTATTTATTGGTTTATTTTGACCATGCATAAAAATAGTAAATACTTTTTACTATACTACTGATAATAATAATAATAATAATAATAATAATAATAATAATAATAATAATAATAATAATAATAATAATTATTATTATTATTATTAAGAATTTCTATAAATTATTGCCAATTTATGTACCCGCACATGCATGTACTGTAATAAATGCTGGGTCCCAACACAAATCAATTAAGTTAACCCAAAAGTTTTACAAATGTAAGTGGATTTGAACATGCTGTAAAACAATTAAGTTGTCCCCCAAAAAACCTACTTAAAAATTAAACTACTTATTTAAAATCATTTTAAATAACTAGTTTAAAGAAGCAGCATAAAAGTTATTTTTCGAGTGAATTAATTTACAAGTCTGGAGAGATTGTGATGCAATCGATATTTTTTATATATCGTAAAATTGTAAAAAAAAAAAATAAAAAATAAATTGTGCTTTTTATTCTCCTCACTGCAAATAACCTTTAGACTCAGTCGTGAGTGATAATTTCACTGACATTCAAAAATGTTTTTGTTTAAGTAGTATTCAAATATTAACAAATAAAAAGGGTTACATTTTATATTAAGGTGTCCCTGTTACACAAGTTCCATGTAATTGCCATAGTGATTACAATTTATTATGCATGATTACATGCAACTAACCCTAAACCTACTCTAATTCTAACTCTAACCAAACACGTAATTAATTAATATTGCTCTGTACACTGAAAAAAAAGATTAATTGGATTTACTATTTTTTTAAGGTATAAGTGGTTGCAAACAATTTAAATGGGCTGAATTTAACAACCCAGGCTTTTTCTGATTACGTACCCCTATATACATTTCTGGAGAGCACGAAATACATCCCAGGAGGTATGTTTTTTAGCAGTTTTGTATTCACAAATCAACCAAAGGCCGCTGTGTATGCTTTTGAGATCTCAAATTTCTCTGAAGTGCCATTTGCAACCTGCTGTTCTCGCGTAAATCCACCAGAGGCCGCTGTTGACTGACTCACTGAACGACTGGCACACCCTCCTCCTTCCCTAAACCCAACCGATAGTGTTTTCAAAAGCTCCGATAGTGTTAGTGTGATAGTGTTTTCAAAAGCGATCCAGAAAAAAAAAAACTCTCGTCTGATTTTTACCACGTTTTCAGATTTTATTTTTTCCAGTGTAAATAGATACACTGTTTGTAACAGACACCTTAAAATAAAAAGTGTAAATAATTAAGCATTAAAAAACGTTGATATGATAATCCTTGCATTAAGCATTTGTTTACATACTTCCTGTTAGCCTGGAAATCTTTTTGACTGTTTAAAAAGTTGATCCCCTTCCCAGCCTTTATTTGTTCAGCAAGCATGTCTTAAACACTTCCGCTCTTTGGGACGCACTAAAGGACAGATGGCAAGCGCTTATGCCAGAATTATAAAGTCGATAAAAGCTTTGACATTTATATTTTGAAGTTCTTGCCTCCTTTTTTCAGTTGGGAATTTGCTTATCTCCATTTGGATTCATAAGCTGGAGGTAATGAGGACGTACGGCAAACTGCGAGAAGACGCATTTATTGACAATAAACACTGATTCTTCAGATATGAGTTAAAACATGTCTTAACATTTCACCTGTTGTTTGGTGTGAAAACAGAATCTTTTCCAGTGTGACATTAATCAGATTTGATTGTTTGTGTTATCGAAAATATTATATTTGTAGTATAATAAAAATTATGAGATTAAAGACATAATTGTAATACACGGAATAAACTTGTTACTTCATAAATAGAAACATTTCTGCTGGTTTATTTTAATATTTATTAAATTTATTAGATCATGCAAACTTACAAAAACAGACACAATGTTATCATTTGCTTTTTAATCAATCCCCATACTGAATGAAAGAAAAATTGTTATATCATAAATAAGTATTATATACATTATATTATTATTATATTTATTTTATATGATATTATATTAATTATATTATTATATTATATTATATTATATTATATTATATATATTATATATTATATTATAGTATATTATATTATATTATATATGTTATATTAATTTATTATATTTTATTAATTAATAAATTATATTATATTATATTATGTTATATTAATTATATTTTATTATATTATATTATATTATATTATATTATATTATATTAATTATATTTTATTATATTATATTTTATTATATTATATTAATTATATTATTTAATTATATTATATTATTATATTATATTATATTTATTATATTAATTATATTATATATATTCATTCATTCATTTTCTTTTCAGCTTAGTCCCTTTATTAATCCGGGGTTGCCACAGCGGAATGAACCGCCAACTTATCCAGCATATGTTTTTACGCAGCGGATGCCCTTCCAGCTGCAACCCATCTCTGGAAAACATCCATACACACTCATACACTACGGACAATTTAGCCTACTCAATTCACCTGTACCGCATGTCTTTGGACTGTGGGGGAAAATAGAGCACCCAGAGAAACCCACGCGAACGCAGGGAGAACATGCAAACTCTACACAGAATTGCCAACTGACCCAGCCGAGGCTCAAACCAGCGACCTTCTTGCTGTGAGGCAACAGCACTACCTACTGCGTCGCCCTATATTATATTATATTATATTATATTATATTATATTATATTATATTATATTATATTATATATTATATTATATCATACAGTATTATTCATTCATTTTCTTTTCAGCTTAGTCCCTTTATTAATCCGGGGGTCGCCACAGCGGAATGAACCGCCAACTTATCCAGCATGTGTTTTACACAGCAGATGCCCTTCCAGCTGCAACCCATCACTGGGAAACATCAATACACACTCATTCACACTTATACACTACGGACAATTTTAGCCTATCCAATTCACCTATAGCACATATCTTTGGACTGTGGGGGAAACTGGAGCACTCGGAGGAAACCCACGCGAACACGGGTAGCAGGCACGTGCACACATAGGGCTCAACCTGTGCAGTGTACATGCCCTTTTGAGTCCGGGATATAAAGTGCCCTTCCAAAATGAACGTAAGTGCGATCTCCCCCCCGCTCTTCAGTTCGCGATCTCCCACCCTCTTCAGTTCGCTATCTCCCTCTTGATCTTCTACTATACACATGCCCTTTGGAAAGCCTCTGCACGGCCCTGACGGGGAGAAACATGCAAACTCCACACAGAAACGTCAACTGACCCAGCTGAGGCTCAAACCAGCGACCTTCTGCTGTGAGGTGACAGCACTACCTACTGCGCCACCACGTCACCTATATTATATATTGTATTATATTAGATTTTGTCACAGTCAGGCAGGTTCTACCCACTCACATTCACCTGAAGCACCCCGCTCATCAGTCACTGCAATCATCCAGATCAACTATCACCTGCATACTAATCCACCCCGCACCTGTGTCCAGTGTCTGCGTCTCTCCTTCTTCCTAGTGTGATTCCCTCCAGGTTCCCTTCTGGTTGTGTGTTTCCCGATTACCTCCATGTCCATATTCACCAACAGGCTCTAGTTCCGTCCCATCATCTGGTCCACTGCTCATCTACTCAAGAAAAAGACTTTACCTGTTATCATTATCCTGTTTCATCTAACATCTAACGTCATTCACAGTTCTGGTCTCAGTCCCCCTTTTGTGACTATATTCTGTGATTATATTATATTATATTATATTATATTATATTATATTATATTATATTATATTATATTTTATTATATTATTCATTCATTCATTCATTTTCTTGTCGGCTTTGTCCCTTGCGGGGTCGCCACAGCGGAATGAACCGCCAACTTATCCAGCACGATTTTACGCAGCGGGATGCCCTTCCAGCCGCAACCCATCTCTGGGAACTTCCACACCACACATTCACACTCATACACTATGGACAATTTAGCTACCCAATTCACCTGTACTGCATGTCTTTGGACTGTGGGGGAAAACCGGAGCACCCGGAGGAAACCCACGCAAACCCAGGGAGAACATGCAAACTCCACACAGAAACGCCACTGACCCAGCCCAGCCGAGGTTCGAACCTGCGACCCAGCGACGTTCTTGCTGTGAGGCAACAGCACTACCTACTGCGCCACTGGGTTGCCATATTATATTATATTATATTATATTATATTATATTATATTATATTATGCTGAAATATTTATGTTTTCTTTCACATATTTTTATTACATGTTAATAAACCTGGATGAGGGTCTTGTGTGATTTAACTTATTAGCTTATTATTAACTTATTACATTAAACATTTGTCTCTTGTATAAATAATGTCATGAAAAAGTCAATATACACTGTAACTTGACACTATAAATATCTATATATTACAAAATATATTTCTGATATTATTTGACTAAATATTAACAGCTTTCATATCAGAAGAAATGTAAAACGTGTAGTAATAATAATAACAATAAAATTTGTAAAAAATAATAAAATGGTCACTTTATTTCTTGAATGTCATTTGTACATTTTGACATCTGATATGGGTTTAAAATGTATTTAAATAAATAAATACAACTTCACAAATAGGTGACATGGTGGCTCAGTGGTTAGCACTGTCGCCTCACAGCAAGAAGATCGCTTGGTGAAGTCCCGGCTGGGTCAGTTGGCATTTCTGTGTGGAGTTTGCATGTTCTCGCTGTGTTGCATTGGTTTCCTCCGGGTGCTCCAGTTTCCTCCACAATCCAAAAACATGCGCTATGAATGGAATGAACTAAATTGGCCGTAGTGTATGTGTGTGAATGTGAGTGTGTATGGATGTTTTCCAGTACTGGGTTGCAGTTGGAAGGGTATCCACAGTTAGCTGTTCATTCCGCTGTGGCGACTCCTGATGAATTAAGGGGCTAAGCCAAAGGAAATAAATAAATGAATAAATAAATTGTTTATTTGTTTGTTTGTTTATCCATGCTGCTTATTAAGTTATACTTCATTCAGCCATGTTTATATATTTACATATATTCAGTATATTTATTCATGTCATCTTGTAACATCAGTAATAAACTCAAACCTAAACATGAATTGCATTTTTATATACAGTAACTTGCCCCAATTTTAATATATTGTATTAAAACTTTTTAACATTTGACATTACATTTTTGGAGAAAATAAAAAGTGCAAGACAGTTTGATCTACATCCAATTTTAGTGCAAGATTTTATAATTACAGTATTGAACCCTGATGAAAATACATACAGTTGTGCTTTAAAAGTTTACATACCCCTTAAAGATTTACATGGCGAGCCACTGGACAAATTGGTAACAGAGGAAAAGCCATCCATACAGAGGTAAGCGGTCAGCTGATAAGTGTGAAAAGGAACGCTGTTATACGCTGTCATTTTAAAAAACAAAATGCCCTATACGTACCTCTGGCTACATAATCACCATCTCAAGAAATGTATATAGGGCTAAGTTTTCATAATGAGCCTATGTTGGAGTTTAAACAAACAATTAGGTTGAACATTACTAAATGTAATTGTTTGTTAAATTCAGCCCATAAAATTGTTTGGCTACCCCTTGAAGATTTGCTAAAATATGAATAATTTGAACAAAATAAGAGAGATAATACAAAATGCATGTTTTTTCTTATTTAGCACTGTCCCGAGTAAGATATTTTACTTAAAATATGTTTACATACAGTTCTCTACACTAAAATCTAGCTGAAATTATTAAAGTAACCCTCTGCAAAAGTTTTCATACCCTTGGTTTCCAATACTGTGTGTGGTTTCCTGATGATCTACAAGTGTTTTTTTTTGCATGTGATGGTTGTTCATGAGTCTCTTGTTAGTTCTGAACAGTTAATATTAGAATTAATATAACAGTTAATATATGAGCAATATCACAATTCTAGCAGTGCGATGTGGCTGTATATTGGCACTGGTGGGAGGCATGCGTTGGCATAAGGCAGCAGGCTGAGTACCTTAGTGTCCCACCAGTGATGATATACAGCCACATTGCACTGCTACAAGTGTGATATTGCGTTTATACAGCAGTTTGACGGCACAGTCGTGTGTATAAAAAAGAAAATCAAATATGTTGAGTTTCTAAAATCCTTTTGTATGAGGAACTACTTTCTTCCGACATTCATTCACATCTGCAGCTGACGTCAGAACAGCAGAAACCATTGCTACTTCATCAACATTACTTTATAGCTAGTATTTGAATGATTCTCTAGCTTAATGTCTAAAGTGAAGACAACACAGGTGATTTTGCTGACATTTTAAGATTATAAGGCTGAACGGTATGAAATTCCACAAGTCTACAGAGATGTCCCAGTATTTCTTTGTTCCAATTGGGACATCACAATAACTAACAGTGAAAAAAAGCAGAGCAATCACTACGAGATTGCTGTTGTGTTTGCGATTAGGAAAAAACGCAACACATGCGGCCATTTCTTCTTTCTTTTTGCCAACACAATACACATTATATGGTATAAATACAGCACTACAACATACAAAAGAAAGAGATCAGCTTAGAAAATCACATACCAGTTTAATAATGATTTGATCAGCTGTAGTTTGAAATTACGCTGTATTTGTCCTCCTCTAAGGGCTTATTATGTGGTCTCTGTCGCCATCTTGTGGATGAACAACGTCCACAGTCTTTGCTCAGTATTGACGCGTTGTCTCTCAGAAATTATAAATATTTAAAATAGGCACTATCTCTATAAATAAACTGCATAGTTGCAATCTAAACAACTACATTCTTACCTAAAAATCCTCAAAAGTACATTATGTTGTCCAACAGCAGCAATATTTGTCAAACTTAAGTGTCCTCTGCTTGTTGCTGTATGTGGGTGGAGTAATACACAAGAGTGAAGAGGCGGTATGAGTGCTGTTACTGGCAGAATATCGCACGGCTATCAACCAATCAGACAGACCAGTCAGAACCAGACAGAACTGTTGTATAAAAAATAATAAATAATAATTAATTATATAATTAAGATATAATTTAGTATCAAATAAATCATTTTTGAACTGATTAAAGCATCTTTCATTTCATGTCTCTGCTGCCTTATAATCCAAAATGAATGTGTCCCAAAACTACACATTTCAGGCTTGACAGTTGTTAAAAATTCATTTATCTACTGACGCACAATCCCACTGACATCAAACTGTGCTGTTCTTTTCAGAGCGCACTCATATAATGCCTTGCACTGACCAGATCCTGGTGGTTTAATCCTGTTATGAACTACAGTATACATTCATTTACTTCAAGCGCACACTGTGAGACACACAGACAATGATTCACAGGGCAAAGTTCCCCGCTTTCCCCAACACAATTCACATTTTAATTCCAGATCCGCAGATTACTTCTGGCTCAGTGGCTGCGATCAACAGGTTGCGCTGGTTCATAGGTGGCATGTCCTCAAAAAACACACACACATATGCGTGTGATGTCAGCAGTCCCCACAGAGAGGGGGGTCCCGCGGAGCGCGCCTTTTCTGGCCCAGCTGTACCCTTGCTGCGTGTGTGTGTTTGTACGTGTGGATAGAGTCGGCAATCGGGGGCCGCATGCACTCATATGTCAGGGGACAATACAAGGGCCAGGACAGATATTGGCGAACAATGGTCATCTGTTTAGTAGCCCAGAGACAACGCGCCCGCAAAAAGGAGCTGTCAAATTTATTCAAACTAGCCTCGCGGTCAGACGAGCTTTTGTTTTTGTCAATGGACAAGGTTGAGAATAATGAAATGTTGCCCTCATTTTCCAGCCCCAAATTGAATTACATATTCAACATATACTTGTACGTCTTCAAGCAGAATTCTATGCAACTGTCCAACGTTCACGTCAATCTCGTACAAAAGAATTAATAAAATCTGCCATAACGCAGGCAGCCTTGCTAACACAGCTGTCCTTAGCACAAAAAGCCCGGCTCGTCTTGTACCTCCAAACTGGACCTGTACTGCACAAGGTCCCGAATAAATCAAAATCTCTATGCTTCATGTGCTTCATGTGGTGCATGGGTTTTGATTCTAGGATGCAACTAGAAGCCTTTTCTACACACAGGCCCATTGGAGATAGGTGAAAAGAGCAAAAACATGCTTCAAAATATATTTGCCTGCATTTTCTGGTAAAACAAATGCTACGGGGTAGTGTTGCACAATATTATTGTTTCAGCATTGATATCCGCAATAGTCACATCGCAAGAAATGCAATGTTGAGTTATCATTTGCATGTGTTTTTTTGGCCTGTGACTGAGCATTTTTTTGAAGAGTTTTTATACATTTGAGCACAAAAATTAGGATGTTTGGTTGTGTAACAATGATTACTGTTGTTTAATTATTTATACGATTATTTTTATGCAAAAAAAAAGTTTTTCTTATTTAGAATTTTTGTCTTGTTTCTAGTCCAAATATGAAGATTTCAAAAGAAAATAAGATTATTTACATCCCCTGTCGGAAGAACCTTTCATTTTTTTTTTTTTTTGCATCTGAAGGTGTGAAAACAAACATTATTTTTAACTTGATCTAATCATTTTTTTAGATATTTGAACTAAAAATGAGACAGAGCAAAATAAGAAAAGCATTTTTTGCATTGTGATTATTCAATTTTGTACCTGAATACTGTTAGACTCCCATCTAGAAAACTGTCAAATTGAGCTATTCAAACCATCTTGTGAAACTGTATTTCACATAGCATCATTTATTGAAGAAATATAAAATATCGCAATATTCAATTTTTCCAATATCGTGCAGCCCTACTACTGGGTGGTATGACGGTGACAACCATACCTGCCAATACTCCCGTTTTCTGGGAGTCTCCCATATTTTCAGACCAATCTCCCGCAAACATCCCGTTTTGTTATTTTCTTCCGGAAAACTCCTTTTTTTGGCACAGTCTGTAAACACCCCACGGGTCGCCAACTTTGTACAGTACCTGATCGCAGCGGGCGAAATTTATTTATTTATGTATTTTTTATTTATTTATTTTTTTCAAAATACAGTTGCACCTGTGATATTTCCCGAATGATGTTTAACAGAGCAAGGAGTCTTTCACAGTATTTCCTATAAGAGTTTTTCCTCTGGATTTTTCCTTATTTTATTTTATTATTTCAGCTAGAATAAAAGCAGTTTTTAAATTTTTTTAAGCCATGTTAAGGTCAATTTTATTAGCCCAATTAAGCAATATGTTTTCGATTGTTAAACAGTTTTCTAACCTTCATGTATTTTGGAAGAAATTATGAATAAACATGATGTAAATCCAGCAGCTTGGAACTCTCCTGTAGCGCTGACTAAACATGGTGGTGCCCACTACACATCTTATAATAAATGCTATCGTATTAAGATGTTTAAAAGATGAAATATACTATATGTTTGAACACATATTTAAGAATCAAAGTATCAGATATTTCCCAATATCACTGGCGGATTTAAGCATGTGCAATATGGACAATTGCCCAGGGCAAGCATCTTACTGGGGACGGCATGGGGGGTGACTAATCCCAACCCCCCACTCTTCACTTTCGTCCAGGAGGACACATCAACCACCCACTCTTCATTTTCGGAATTTCATCCGCGAGACCAAACATCATCCACCACCACCTCCCAAGCCCCCCTACCCCCCATCACCCCGGTCTTAAATTTAGTT
This sequence comes from Danio kyathit, assembly GCA_903798195.1. Lineage (NCBI taxonomy): Eukaryota > Metazoa > Chordata > Actinopteri > Cypriniformes > Danionidae > Danio > Danio kyathit. The sequence goes on along the minus strand of LR812525.1, from coordinate 68,861,416 downwards.
ATGGCAATATGATTGTCGTTTACCTAGAGCGCCAGTTCAGCTTGCTCCGCTACTGCCCAATATAATTAGATCATTTGTCAATATTTACAGAAAAGGGCAAAAAGAAACAAAATACAATATATACATAGATCATTGGGGCTGGTGGGTCACATTATAAACAACGTATGCTATGGGAACTTTAGAACGCAATGCATTCTAAGCAACGGTCACGATAAAAAAACTCATGCAGGAGTATCAGCTGGAGTATTTAAACTCACTATTGAATGGGTTAAACGTCTATGATCTGTAATTGAATGAGTTTTCTTTGACCATTTAAGTTTTGTATGGACAACTTTTTCAAAGTGGTCAGTTTGCTTTACGGTGTTGTACTTTTTAAGAGTCTGGCAAAAGATAGTTCCAGAAACCAGGTAAAAAAAAAAACAATGTGAAATTGTGGAAATATTTTCATTTCTTTTTTCATTTGAAAACACTATCGGTTGGGTTTAGGGAAGGATGCAGGTCACGAACAAGCACATGCAAATGACATGTATGAGAAAACACCCATTATCGTATTTGACATTTGCAAGAATGTAGACAACGCCCTCTGGTGGATTTGTCAACACAAGCTGTAAGGAAATGTCACCAGAGCAAAGTATGGCCCAATCCCAAGTTCTACCTCTTAGCCCTTAGGTAGGGGTGTTCCCAATTCTCTTTTCGCTTGAAGGCGCAGGGCTAAGAGGAAGGCATAGGTAGCCCTTGAAACTGAGATTTTCCAGGACCACACATTGAAACCAAAGGGTACGAAAATTTCCCAGAATACACCAGCTACAATGGCAACATGGCTGCACATGTGAGGTCAGGAGATGCACAAAATTATTTTTTTTTTTGTATTATTAAGAATTTTTACAACAAATAAGTATATGTTTTATCACATCCATATCGGCGCTGTGTTTACGATCATGCTTAAAAAAACCTGATAAAAATCCCCGCTAAATTTCGATATCCATAATCCATAATAATAACTCATGTATAGTAGTTCCACACCATACTTTTACATCTGTCACTTGATAACACTCGAATACCCAGAAAAGTCTAGTATAACGTAAATGTTGTGTTTTTGTGTTACATAGATAAATGTGGCCACTGGTGTAAATACAAAGTGCAGTTACGAGCTATTGCCACATATATCGTTATGACAACATGATATCAGTGCCATCAGTAATTTCCTGAAGATAAATACCAAAATATTGCAACTGGAATAACTACATCAGTCGCCATCGTCGATCTTATATGAGCTCACAACGACATATGGTGACGTGTGTGGGGTTGTAGCAGTGTCCCATTTGTTAAGGGTAAATTTGCAGCTCTTCCTTTCACACTCTGTTTTAAAGACAAGAAGAGGAAGGGGTAAAAAAAAAAAAATAGAATTGGGATTGGGCCTATATTGCAGTTTGCAAAATATAGCCTAGGACACATATACCCAATGAGCCTGGGTTGCTTTTTTAGGTTGAGTGAGTTTGGCACAACTATTCCTGAAATGTAAAAAAGGTGATCTCACTCACAATATTGCATAATCGTTTATTGGAGCGGGGATTGGGAGGCGGGCCATGGATTTTAATGCTGGAAGGTATACCAGAGGCAGGGTGGGAAATCAGGTCCTTACCTGGAAACATGATCCACAAAGAATGCCTATCTCCATAACTGAATGCTCTGAACCTGAAGAGGCAAGTCAACTGAAGCTGCTCGATTCAATTCACCCCTGCTCTGCAGCACAGATCCCCTCTATTGTCTGCGCAGCTCTGCTTCAAAAGAGCACTCAGGGGCAAAAGGAGCACAGATCACTGCTGACCAATCAGGTTTGCAAACTTGCGATTTGTTGTGGATAAACATTGAGCATTTAGCAATCTCTGGGCCAGGGTTTCACCAAACGAGGGTTCATGAGGGAGCTGCAGTGGGATTGTGAGTTGATGAAAAAGGCAAACTCTATGTGAAGATTATGTATAAACAAATTTCGAGAGGATCACGTGCTTATGATTGTCTCAGCTGTTCCAGCATTATCCCATGATCGATTATCCAATCAGATGACTCCTAACTCACTATAAATAACCAAAGTTTCCTTATCTCAATATCTTCGTCTTGAAGAATTTCAATTCACATTTAACTAAAATAAATCTGAATAGCTTTTTAAACTGTGTTAGCAAATAAGAGGATGTGTTTAATGTAGGGAATATACTGTAGTCATGGTGTCTGTTTTTAAGTAAATAGTGGTTCGGTTCACATTAAATGTTGCTTATAACAAACTTCATCAATGCAAGTGATAATCAAACAGAAAGTGTCCAATCACACTGACAGAATTTCCAGCACTTCAGTGAAGCTTTAAGCTATTCACCAATGTCTATATGTTTGAAAGTGAATAAAGTTTTTATTCACAATATAGTTTGTCACAAAATTATTTCAAAATGGATTAGTTCTGAAAACGTAGCCCTATATAATTTTTTTGAGGTTGTGAATTATGTAACCAGAGCTAAGTATGGCTGCATTTCATCTTTAAAACAAACGATATGGGGCGGTATGACGCCGTTCCTTTTCATACTTACTAGCTAATTGCTTACCTCTGCATGGACGGCTTTTCCACTGTTACCAGTTTGTCCGGTAGCGACTTGCAGACACAGAGAGGAGTTGACCGCAACAACAGGGTTCGAGTCCAGTGAAGAACAGTTCCAGAACCAGGTAAGACAAAAGCCAAAAAATTAAATAAACAAGTAAATAACAGGGTGAGAATGTGGTCAAATCTGTGAAAAAAATGTGGTAAAGAATTTGGCTGATGCAAGGGCTTTTCCTTTTCTGGATTGCTTTTGAAAATACTGTCGGTTGGGTTTAGGCAAGGGGGTGGGCACGTCAATTGGTGCTTTTTAAAACACTACTGGTTGGGTTTAGGGAATGGGGAGGTTGTGGGGATCGGTCAGTCGGTTGGTCGGTCAGTCAGTTGACAGCGGCGGATTTACGTGAGAACAACAGGTGCGAATGGCACTCACGAGAGAAATTTGATATCTGAAAAAGCATCTCTGGTGGATTTGCGAAAACAAAAATGGCAAAAAACGTACCTCCTGGGACGTATTTCGCGGTCTCCAGAAATTTATATAGAGGTATTTTTTCAGAATGAGCCTGGGTTGTTTGATTGATGCAAGTTGAGATGACTAGAAAAGTTTGTTTGATTCAACTGAAAAAGTAATGCAGCGATATGTTTTTATAGTTAGCAAGGTATTAGTTGTGTTTAGTTATTGGGTAGGATTATGAATGTAAAAGTGGATCATGCTTTATGAGCACCAATGAACAGCCAATACCTTATTTACAAGCAAGTAATAAGGCGGTAAGTGCAGTGTTAAATGGTACTTAAACTAAAGTGTTACCATTTTTTTTAAGGATCACACTTGGTATTTTTGTATTTGTATACCTCCACATTACACAATATTTGAATCATTACATTAAGGCCCAATCCCAATTATACCCCTTAGCCCTTCCCCTTACCCAATTGGGTGTCCCAATTCTCTTTAGCTTGAAGGTGCAAGGCTAAGGGGAAGGGGTAGATAGCCATTCAAACGAAGATTTTTCAGGACCACACTCGAAACCAAGGGGTAAGAAAATTTCCCCAAATACACCAGCCACAGCTTCACCCGGAAGTAAGGAGATCCACCAATTAGTATTTTTTGTCATTATTAGGAATTTTAACAACAAACAAACCACGTTCGTGCATAATCCCTAATTATAATTCTTGTATAGCAGTCCCACAACATTCTGACACTTAATATCAGTTTAATTGATTCTCTTATTATTCATTTATTTATTTATTTTATTTTATTTGTGTGTGTGTGTGTGTGGTGTGTGTGTGTGTGTGTGGTGTGCGTGTGTGTGTGTGTGTGTATGTGTGTGTGTGTGCTTGCATGCATGCCTGTACTATTACATAAACTTTATTTTAGAGGTAAGGCAGACACCACAATTCTATGTAAAATTACATCTATAAGATATATTTTTCTTCTGAAGATTCAGAATGCAGAAAACAAGTCATGTGGTTTCATTTACTAGCATGTCTTTGTCTGTTTAGAGCACAGCCTGTGACAGCTATTGCAATACTTAAAAACAATTATCTAATAAAAAAAATTGCATTTGATGACAATCTTCCCTTGATTTTGATTTGATTTGATTTATTTATTTTCGAACAGAAGTATCATACATAAAATATCTTCAACAAAAAATTATACTTTTAACATGGTCGAAAATGGAGCAGGATGAAGCACAAGCTTATTATTTTCCCACCCCATTACCACACACATCATTGTCTATTACTTAAACTTATTTCTTCTTTTACTTATTTCTTCTTTTTACATAAGACATATTTTATCCTTTTGGTATCTTTGACCTATGTATGTTTGATTCCATTGTACATTTACATTTTACTGTATAACATAGACCCCCAGAAAAACAAAACAAAAACACAGTACTACAAATAGCCATTAACTACTGGTCTATAATTTGTAAAGTATTGTTTATCTCCAGATTTATAAAGTGGAATTATGTTTGCAATTTTCATTTTATTTGGAAATTTACCAGATTGGAAAGATCTATTACAAATATAGGTTAATGGTTCTACAATGTCTTTTCTTTGAAACATACTGAATAGTATTTTTCTTCCAAAAAAAACTTTAAATCTTAGCAAATAAAATCCTATTTCCCATGCAACACACTCTCTGCTTTCCATATGCACCAGGCAGCTTCATATAAAGACCTCATGCTTCTTTATCATTTTAGGGTACGCTTTACGATTTTAGTTTTGGTGTTTAAATCCCTAAATGGACTAGCTCAAAGATACCTTTCTGCATTAATTGAATTGTACACTTCACCAAGGGCACTTAGATGTGCTGGGGTAGCGTTTCCCAAACCATCGTAGCCAACTAAGGTCGCAAGTTCCGTCGTTACAAACATAGTTCGTTGATTTGCTGTTTCCCAAATCCATCGCTCCAATGAACATTCGCAAACTGCGTCGCAAACTTGAGCACTTGAAACGACACCTCGGGAGCTGTAGTTAGAAGCATAAGTCCTGGCTGTGTTCTATTCCCACTTACCCCCACTTTGCCCTATTCATTTAGAACATTCTAACATTCAAAGTTGGAATTATTAAAATAAAAAAGCATTAAGGTCATCTCTCTTAGGTGTAATTTGCTTTCAAAGTATTTTTACAGTTCAGTTTTAGCGATCTTCATGTTTACAATTGTGCTCCCTTTGCAGAGCACTTTGAAAACATTGATATCATTTTGAACACAGCCTCATGGCGAAAGCTATAGGTCTATTTAAAAGCGGAAATTATGTTGCGTCTCCAAAGCTTGTGAAAATAAAAAACATAGTATACGTTAATTCTTTTATTTTATAGTGGGTTTTTATTAAGTTTCTCTGCTGTATATGACATGGGTCTGTTGGTTAGAACTTTCTGCTGTGGTTTGCATGTGTCAAATTGTATTTTTTTTTAAATAAATAAACAATATCCTAAATAATCATCATCATCATCATCATCATCATCATTAATATTATTAATGTTATTATTAAAGTAAATATATTTATAATAAATAGCCTCATTATTTATTTATTTATATGATTTATATATGATATTAGAATATTGTTAGCTTTTGTAAGTGATTTTATGTTTTAGAATAGAATAATGTTCAACTTCTCAATAAAGCAAACATTGGCCCTATATGTGCCATTTACATATATTTTAATTAATAGGCCTATGGAAAACGAGTGCATGTCTTTACCAAAACTAATATTGGATTTTATTTTAAATGCGTGTTTGTGTAAAACAATATAATTTGCACAAAAAAATGACGGGGTTCTTCTCTAAAGAAGTTACTCCACCCCGTTTAGAGCATCATTATAGGCGTTTTACGTTATAACTAACGTGGTTCAAGTGATGGATCTGCGACAGAGAAACTACGGGTTTTGGGAAAAACTCGTGGCTACATCGTTCTTTTGCTAAACGATGCATCGCACTATGATAGTTCAGCCGCGAGTTACGTCGTTGTTTGGGAAACGCACCCCTGATCAGTTAATTGTGGCTGTTTCACTCACAAAGTCTAAAACCAGGGGGCTTATTCTGAAAGTGTACCTCTATATACATTTCTGGAAAGTGCCAAATACATCCCAAGAGCTACGTTTTTTTTGCAGTTTTTGTTTTCACAAATCCAAGGCCACTGTGTACACTTTTAGAGATGTCAAATTTCCCTCGCGAGTGCCATTCACACCTGCTGTTCTCATGTAAATCCACCAGAGGCTGTTGTCGACTGACTGACTGACTGACTGACTGACTGACTGACTGACTGACTGACTGACTGACTGACTGACTGACTGACTGACTAACCGACCAACCAATAATGTTTCCAAAAGCACAGATTGACCCGCCCACCCACTCCTCTACACCCAACAGGACAGTTTTAAAAAACAATCCAGGAAAAAGAAAAGCCCTCTCCTGATTTTTACCCTGTTTTCAGATTTGACCACATTCTTACCCTGTTATTTACTTGTTTATTTTTATTTGGCTTCTATTTTTGTCTTACCTGCTTCTGGAACTGTTCTTCACCGGACTCAAACCTCGTCATCATGATGAACTCCTCTCTGCATCTCAAGTCCATCGATGTACATGGTGAGCTACTGGACAAACTGGTAACAGCGGGAAAGTCTTCCATACGGAGGTAAGCGGTCACCTGGTAAGTGCGAAAAAGAACGGCACCATAGCGTTCATTTTAAAGACTAAATCCAGCCATACGTACTTCTGGCTACATAATTCACAGTCCCCAGAAATATATATAGGGCTACGTTTTCAGAATGAGCCCATGTTGGTGCTTTTGCAGTGGTTGCCCTTCAACTTTGGAATAATTTGTCTCTCCATGTTAGGTAGGCCAAAACCCTTTCTGTTTTTAAATCTAGTCTTACAACCCATTTCTACTTTTTGGCTTTTAATTCCATATCTGTTATTTGTTTAGATGGAAAACAATTCTGAGTGTGCTCCACTCAGGTGAGTGGGCTTGACAAACCACCTGTAGGAAATCCTCTATCTCTCTGTCCTCCATTTGCACAAAAAAACTAAACTAAATTAGGCTTGTCATAGCATTTATATAACTGCTCTCGGATGATTTGATGTGCTTCTTTTATCCTCACTTGTAAGCTGCTTCGGATAATCATCTGCTAAATGTAAAATGTATCACAATCAAACTGCTAGCTGTTTTTCCTCCAATATATTGATGTCCAATTAGGGTCCAATCTGGGAAGCCATTCAACGGACAGAAGGACCTTAGTTCCAACTAATTGAGCACCTTCAAACTTCTCTGATGTTGTTTTTGTTTGAAAGTTGCCTGACATGATGTGAGGCCAGCGCGTGCCCCTCATTAACTTTGTGGACCCTGCCAAGCATCTGCTCGGTTTTCTGCTAGCCCAAGCTCTTGTGCTTCATAACACGCAAATGACTCTGGCCACTGCCACCATCCTGTGACCAAACCAAACCCAACTGGACTCTCCACCGACAGGGGGTGCTTGGTCGGTCTGGTGTCTGTTCCACCTTCTCCTCATCTGCCATCTGTTTCGGACTGCGGCCGCACGCTCCAGCAGCCCGCCAACCGTGCCAGAACCTCACGGCTATTCATACACACCAGCTTTGATTCCCTTTGTTGCTCCTAACTGTACTGAGGGGCTGACATTTGTTCTGGAATAAAAGGGGTCCTTGTATCTTTACTCAAGGGTGGGGCCAGGGTGCAGCGGTGGAAGTGAGACACTGGACTTGTGTTTGTTTTACATTTGTTTACCAGCACTTCAGACTACTGTGCATCACCTCCCCCCACCCCCCAGCCAACACTTACAGCTAGTGTCTCTGTATCGTTCTGCCAATGCCCTCTCAACCAGAGATGCACTTCAGCAATTATTCTATTCACGCACGGTTCAAAGGCTGCCATCACCGTAAACAAGGCTGGGGGGACGAGATGACTAGATAACTTGTGTTTCAACCATTTATCGCTGACTATAATGGCCATTAGCACACAAAAGGTGGCAGAGAGGTTGTTTGGTTTCCACATGGCCGGGCAAACACTGAATGGACACAAATTTGGTAGACATAAGATATAACAAAGACTTTAAGTGTGGTGCTGACTGGCGATACTCAAAAATATATTTGAAATTATTGTTTTTTGTTAAGGTCAGCATCGTTATACCATTGCTTTTAGGTAAGGTTAGGTTTGGGACATAAAAATCTAACAAATAACTTGTTCACTTATTGTATAAGGACAGGTGAGCGATTGTTTTTTTAAAGTGACTTTCACATACAGTACAATGATTAAACTGGTAGTTTATAAGCCCCAGTATGAAGCACCCTAGCAACCTATTAAAATGATCCAGAATTTGTTTTCAATTGCAAGGGAACTACACATAACACCCTAGTAACATGCTGAAAACCTCTTAGAATTCATTGGCAACTACAAAGCATCACCCCCAGCAACCCAAGTAACACCATAGCAATCATCCAGAATACCCTGGCAACTACCGAACTGCATGCTAAAACCACTCTTAAATCCTTTGCAACTACATATACAGTATAGCAACATATTTGCATCCACTCAGAAAACCCTTGCAACATGGTTAAAAACACTCCAAACTCTTTTGGAATGACATACTTTAGCAAGACCTTAGCAACCACTTTCTAGAACACCCTAAAAACTAAAAACCATTTAGAACATAGCAAAACTATTTTGCGATGCCATACTATGCAAAACATTACAACCCAGGCTCTTTCTGATTGCATACCCCTATATACTGTACATTTCTGGAGAGAGCAAAATACGTCCCAGGAGAGTTTTTTTTTTGCAGTTTTTGTTTTTGTGAATCCAACAGAGGCCGCTATGTACGCTTTTTCCGATATTTTTCTTGCGAGTGCCATTCACACCCGCTGTTCTCACGTAATTTACCAGAGGCCGCTGTCGACTGACTGATTTACTGACTGATCAACTGACCGATCCCCCCAACCGCCCCCTTCCTTAAACCCAACCAATAGAGTTTTAAAAAGCACTGATTGACGCACCCACCCCCTTCCATAAACCCAACCGCAATGTTCTAAAAAGCAATCTAGAAAAAGAAAAGCCCCCTGATTTTTACCACATTCTCACTCTGTTATTTACTTATTTATTTAGTTTTTTAGCTTTTGATTATGTCTTACCTGCTTTCTGGAACCGTTCCTCACCGGACTCGAACCTCGTTGTCACGGTCATCTTCGCTCTGCATCTCAAGTCCACTGACGTACATGTCAAGCTACTGTACAAGCTGGTATTAGCGGAAACGCCATCCATATGGAGGTAAGAGGTCAGCTGGTAAGCGGTAGAAGGAACAGCGTCATACCGCCCTATAGCTTTAGTTTTAAAGATGAAATGCAGCCATACGTAGCTTTGGCTACATATTTCGCGATCTCAAGATACGTATATAGGGCTACGTTTTCAGAATGAGCCTATGTTAAAACATTAACTACAATGCAATGACATAATAACACCTTAGCAAACACATAGAAAACCGTAGTATCCTAACCCCAACAACCACAGACAGCATCCTAACACTGTGGATTTACTGTATCTCCTGTATGGACAAGTGCAGTGTTAAAAATTCTATTTCTAATCTATTTCATCACCTATGCATGCACCTTGCTTTTATCTTTTTTGTTTATTTCTATGAAAAATGTCTACTAAAAGTCACCTCCTCAGTAAAAAAATATGCATTAGATTTTGTTCAAACATGTCTTACTAAAGGAAGCATGTCTTCCATAAGAAAACTGTGACAGCAATCAAAAGTGTTTATGAAACTTTAGTGGATTACAGCTTCTTGCAATAGAGTAGTTTAGCTTCTGAAGTGCCTCAGTTTTATTTGTCTTTCTAATAAAACCACCTTATCAGCTCATTAGCAGGGCATGAAATCTTTATCTGAAAGAGACATTCAATATGTGCACTTTTCAACCAAGGCTCATTCTAAAAACATACCTCTATATACATTTCTGAAGAGCGCCAAATATATCCCAGGAGCTACATTTTTTTGCAGTTTTTGTTTTCGCGAATACACCAGAGACCTTTTGAGATTTTTCCCGCGAGTGCCATTCATGAGAATTAACTTCGCCGTTGCTGTCAACTCCTCTCTGCGTTTCAAGTCTGCCGACATACATGGCGAACTGGACAAACTAGTAACACTAGGAAAGTCGTCAATACGGAGGTAAGAGGTCAGCTGGTAAGCACAAAAAGAAACGGCGTCATACCACCCTGTAGCATTCATTTTAAAAACAAAACGCAGCCATACATACTTCAGGCTACATAATTTGCAATCTCCAGAAATATATATAGGGCTACATTTTCAGAATGAGCCTATGTTGGTACTTTTAGTGTAATTTAGGAGTCTATTCCTAATCTAGCCCTATCTCTAGTCTATTGTCCTAACTGACAAATATCAGAAACGAGATGTGCAAAAACTGCAAAATGAATGATGGGTGGTCAACCCAAAGTCTTCACTTCCATATAGGGTTTAGGAGTCCCGCTCAAAGGCACAAAGCAAGAGCAGTTGATGCAACATGCAAGCGCTTCCCCTTCCCGCTTTCTTTAGACTTTTATTTTTCTACAGCTGGTGTAAGGGACTCGGATCTTGGGGAGACGACTAATAAGTGTTTAGAAGGGCAAGGGGGGGGCACAAGGAATGAGGACAACAGACTGGGGTAGAATGACCCACTATTAAGGAGTTCTGACAGGCCAGTGTCTTGGACGAGCATGGGCCTCGATCCCCCACTGAGCTCTGTCAAATCTGTTAGAGAGGAAACTCATCAAGCGGCATATTGGGGCCGAGAGAGTCCGTCTGATTGTGTGTTGAAAGTGGAAGGGGGGATTACCAGCAAGAGACACTTTGGACTCGTTTTACTCGTTTTCCCTCCTTAACAAGCTTGACAATCTGTGGAGGAGACCGTTTGAGTATCACCTGCCTGATGAAAGTGTCTGATAAATCTTGCCAGGTGCAAGATTCCAAAAAAGCAATAAGACCTAGGGTTGTGCATTACTGCAGCTACAGGTATGATGTTGCCATGTATGCAAGAAATAACTCTCCTGAGGCAATACCTGCACATAATTTACTTGAGTTTTAGAGCTCTGATAAAGACAAAACATATGCAGCAATTTTATATTAATGATAAATAACTCCAGTGCAGATAAACTCAATTCACTTAAAATAATAATAAAACAAATAAGAAATACTTTTGAGGTTGTGAACATGATTGACAGAATTTAAATCTTTGGATAAATTATCCCATTTTCTACTTTATGGGTCACTGGGGCCACAATTGTACAACTATCTTTTTCGGGACTTCCCATAGACATAATATATTTATTCCATGTAAACTGTACATTCTACCCCCTACCAAAATTCTACGCTAAACCAAACCCTTGAAAAAACAAACAAAAAAAAACAGCAAGTTTCTAAATACTTAATTCCATGTGATTTAGGGTCTGTTTTCCTCGTGGTGAATAAAAAATGTCCACACATGGTCAAACTTTAGTGGTATTGCTATACTTGTGGGAACATTTGGTCCCCATAATGTAAGCAATACAAGGTATACACAGACACGCTATCTGGCACTTTTCATTTATAATCTACTTTAGTGTTTCATATAAGATTATGTCAGTTGTGAAACCTTCAGTGTCCAGTCTTCCCAATGACACATCAGTGAGCAGTGTGACGGGGTCAGGGGCATTGTCTGCAATCAATTCCCCTGAAACAAAAGAAGCACCTGTCAGATTATTTCCCTGATGACCCATCAGCGAGCATGAGTATCGCCCCCCACACTGGCCAGCCATGTGCCGGACACAAGGCCCCCTTGTTAACCCTACCACTCAATTCCTCGCTTCCAGGAAACCCTAGGGGACTGAGTTCAGCTCGGTACACCCCAGGGTCTCACTCTTGAGATAGAACGTACAGTATGTGGCTTCATATCATCTCAACTGTCTGCACTCCAGGAAAACAGGTCCCCCTGGGCCATGGACACAGAAGGGAGTGCAGAACACATGCACATGTCCTCCCTCTATAACAAGCAATAAAAGATGCATTATGAGAGCTCTTACTGTACAAGTGGCCAATCTGTCTATGGCCATGCTCATTGTGCCCAGACCCAGAACCATTGCGTGCAGGTGCAGGTGTCATTATCGCAGCCTGCTGCCAAAAAGGGCAGCATGGACCAAAAGCACATATGGCGCAGGATTTGGCACGAGGCTTCCCGAAGGAAGTTATGTCAGACACTTGTTGCACATCTGTCTTAGGCTCTAATGCTTTAGTTTCAAAGACTAAATGTGTGTCGGTCTGAACTCGGTTGGCTTGAGCACAGTGACATGTTAATCGATAGAACTATTAAACCTGCAGGATCTGTGCAAACTTGCTTATACCTTCCAGTGAAATAACTTTCTGGGTTAAAGCATGCCACAAAAGGCCACATAGCCAGAGGATCGTTTAAATCGGGCAGTGTAAAAAAACTGAGAGGAAATTTACTAGATGTACTAAACGAGATCAAACAGATAAATCATGCTCGCCATCTGCGGGGGAATGCAAATGGGTCCCTATAACTTCTTTTAAACTTGTGTAAAATCAAAACCACACCCATTTAGAGGAGGTCTTTAATAGTCTGTAACCATACCTTACATTGCCTGAATGCTTTTTCATCCCCCATGAGGGTGTTTGAGCATTCCTGTCTAATCTCATTGAGATTTCTTAGCTGCGGTGATTATCAAACTGCAACAGTGAGCTCCATTACAGTACATATCAGTTTGACACTCATATGAGGAAGATAAACTAATTCCCATTTTTTTAATCTTCAGAAATCATATCTTAAACATTCAATAGTCATGTAGGGCTTCAAAGCAGCGCACATGACCTCGAAAAAAAGTGTGTAGGTTAAGAAAAATCTGTGTAAAAAATAAATTGCAAACATGAATTGCAATGTGTCGGCTATTTCAATCATCAAAGTCGGCTGTTTGGTAACAAAGTGGCAGAGTGCGTCAGCTGATAAGGCCGAACACAGGTCAGCATGCTCCACAGCAGATTCAGGTACATGTGCTGCACTGCATTCGGCCGCCCACGCCATGATCACAGGTTAGAGGGTGCAGTCAGTGTGGAGCCGCCTCAGCAGAATGCCTATTTGTTTTGGAGTGTAAATAGAGACCAATTACCATGCAATAACTTTGATCATCCCTCTATGTTGTTTGGGGAAACAGAGATTCGGTTATAATTTTCCCACAATAAGCTCAATGGATACTTATGTGGCTTATATGGCAAGATTTGCAGATCATTTAAAAAGAAATGTGATGTCTTTTCATGACCACTGATGGAAATCTTCAAGATTTAAAAAATACACAAACAGATGTGTCTGATTGTAACAATTAGGCTTTTTTTAAGTAACAAAGTTCATAAAAGTATTACACAGTCCTAAAATGCCTGCCAAATGTAGGTTCAAGCAGATATGAACATACAAACTAAGGTATAAGGGACATCCTAAGAACTTCCATAATTAGAATGAGCAGTTCTTTTGTGAGTGAGCGCCACCCATTGGTAAAATATGCCATTGACCATTATTCCTCTTCCAAAGGACACACAAATTAAGAGGGACATCACTTCTGGGCTTTATCCTGCACAATCCACAGCATCAGTGCACAAAGCTCTCTTCTCTCTGACACACATTTAAAGAAACTGAGGTCTCATCAGAGACTGAATAAAGGCAACAGCAAATCAGACAAACGCGCTTTCAATGAGAGGGAGTTGCTGAACGCGTAAATCCACCATGCTCTTTTTGATCGAGCTTCAATTCAGAGGCCAATCGTTTAATAACAAAAGCAGCAACTACCTCGCCACCCCCGCCACCACAATGTGAAAAACACAAGATCTTACGACAGGCTTGAGAAGATGGGCGAAAAAGAAGGCCATCTTGTGTTGCTCTCACAATCAAATTACTCTAATGCAAGTGGACAGGCAACCTCCATGCTATAGTTAGCGCACACAATACACTGTAATTACTTATTCACAAAATGCAAGCATCTTAAATGTTGGTGTAGGAGAACTATAGGCTTGGAATACCAAAAACACACAGACGTGAAAGTAAGCGATCTCCCCTCAGCCCCAATAGTAAACCGGGCCCAGTGTTTGTTGAATAGCCGAAAGTTAGGCATGATACAGAGTTCAGATAAATAAACTGATTTGGTGCCTCTTACATCCCAAAGGTCAGCACAACGAATTCAAAGAGGCCCAGAAGTTTACCACGGGCTGTGTAATTCGGGTGGTTAGACATTGTACGCTTTTAAAAGAAGTGCTTTTCTTTCACCGGCTGAAGAAGGAACAAGGCAGAGAAATGAAAGGATAAGTTATAGCCTGTTAAATAGACAAGTGTACATGCAAATAAAAGAATAAAAAGAAGTACCTCGAAGAAAGCGAAGGTTGTAAACCGAGCCTTAAATGGGATCAAACATTTAAATAATACAAGCGCAAACTAAACAGAGGTTAGATTTCCTAGTACTTGTACTCTGGGAAGTTATCCTAAGTAGCTCCTTTGGGGGGAACAAACAGCTTTACATGCTGCAATTACACTACATTTATCCTAGTTAATTATTGAGCTAGTAAATTAACCTAAATAATCGTACCTCTTTGTGACTGTAAAACCTACCACATGGCATTTTAATATCAATGGCGCTGATGCTATAATATCCAATGCTTGTCCGAAAGTATGGAGCAGAACAAAAGCTTTTTTGGTCAATAAAGGACAGGTTACAGTCAAAGAATGAAAGCTGTAGAGGTCTACGTTTTCTTAACAGATGGGTGTTCTGCTATGCTAAGCTGTGAGGGTGTAGCCCTTGTGGTGTATATGTTCAAAGATGCAAATGGAGTCCGCTGGCAGATGTGGCTTTAAATAGCGTCACACTGAGAGCTCAACTGCTGGAACCCGCGGGACTCAGACCTAGGAAGGGGTTGGGTGGGGGAGCGGCCCACATGAAAATAAATGGATCTCTTTGGGTTAGTGTTGGTTCTACAGCATTAAGGCCTTTCACTTGGAGACAGAGAGGTTTTCGGAGGGGAAGGGAATGGGAAAAATGTGCATTTAGCACTGATGTATGAAGAGTTTCAGGGTAGTGTGGCAAAAAGGGGGGCAGGGTGTTCCCTTGAAAATGAAAAGATTCTGGTTAGCCAAAGAATTTAGTTCTCGAGCATCACAATATTATACCTATATGAATATAGTTTAATAAATTAATCTTGTGAAAATGCTGAAATGCTTTTGCTAAAACTTCAGCTCCTGACAAAATAAACACAACTGTGGATACAAAATATATAAACATGTATTTGGGCTTTAACGAACTTAGCATAATCCATAAGGCTTAATCTGCAACAGGAAGTGGTCAGATTTAAATAAAGATTTCACTCAGCTTGCATTGCTCACACAGAGGTCTCCCAGACACAGCTTAAATGGACCAGAAGATTCCTTTTTTCACCTTCTGGATGGAATTCCCATTCACAAAAATAGATTAAATGCTGTGATACAAGAGTCGGTGATCTCCTGTTTCAATAAGACAACTCTGTAATTCAACAACTATATATATATATTGAAAGCGGGTGAACTCATTTAGATTGGGCCCTGTATATTCATTGATAACAGATGATTTCAGATCACATTAGCACCAGAGCAATAAACAAACATCTCAGTATGGAAACCTCTTCCGCAGTTACAAAAACGAATTCACACAAACACATCACTTTTTCTTAACCATTCTCTTGAACAAACTTTGGCCAAGTGGATCGATAAATAACCTGAATAGTCATCAGTCTATTTGCTCTGACTCTAAACAGTCAGTAAATATTGTAATACTGTCAAAATAAGTAAGAAAATGCATTTACAATGAAAGTAGTTAACTCGAGTAAAGAAAACACACACTATTAAGATTGTCCATTTAGCCTATTTGGGTTACTGGGAGATTCTAGATAGCACAAGCATTATCAAGCATCATACATCCTTTAACCTGGGGATGTCACACAGTGACTAAATGGTCAAGCTGTGGAAACATTGAAGATCTTTTCACACCCATTCACAATCCTCCATCCATCTCTCATAATCACTCGCAAACACTAGTATCTATCAGGCAAATCACTATTTAACTTTTAACCCTTTGGAGTCCATTACCCACTGTCCTTTAGATCCTCAGAATTAAATACTTTGAAGATTACTGAAAATTTCAGCAGCTCTCTGATGTTAGCTTGTTTTGTTAGAGTGTGTCTGGCAAGAACAGCTGTTCCAGAGTCCACACAGTCTAGGTCATTTTGATAAAGATCACCTGCGAAAAAAGCAAGGTGGGACCTGACCCCTTTCAGGCAGATAAGCAAACTGAAAGGATAAACTAAACAAACAGTGAAATATCTCCAAAAAGCAGGCGACATATTGTTTACCCCTAAACCGCTATTAGGGATAGGCCTACATCTGCTCATGGTTTCTGGAGTAGGTCAGGGATGCAGTAAAAGTAACAGACCCCTTTAAGAAGTATACAGCTTGTGTCCAATAAAAGGCCTTAGCTCCATTCATAAACTCATTCCTTTCACATTAGCATTGTCTGGCCTGATCATGTGTTCCTGGTGTGTGTGAAAGCTAGCTGTGTAAGTTGGGAAGGGCTGGTGGAGCTGCAGACTTTGCTACCGGCAACTACAATCCATGGTGGTCCCATTAGGGGTCATTAGTTTTACTGACAATTTTTAAAGCCTTGGCATGCTAGTAGCCTGAGGCTTAACTGCAGCCTGGACATTCACCATCACTGACCGCTCCTATAAACATGGCAGGAGACACGTAGACCCCCAGAATCATCAAAGTGTAGGGGAGTGGCCATTTAGACACAGTTTGGCATTGGTATCTCTGGAATCCCTTTTAGGTTTGTTTAGAACTTAGAGAGGTGACAAAGACATCAAGAAAGCATTTAAGGAAGTGAGGGTGACTGGAAGACAGAAGGTAAAAGGATTACCATGGACCATTGGTCACCTCACGGTCAAGTGCACATCTTCATTTTAGTGTCTTTCAATTCATAATAACTGACAACTTTTGCAGCTAATTTGCAAATACTGTTTAAAACAAATAAAAAAGTCATCTGAAACAAGTGATGTGTGCATGAATTGTTAAGACTTTAATGGAGCTGCAATTAACTTAATTTACTCAGGCCAAATCTTCTTATCCTTAATCTCAGTGTTCATGTTTGTCTTCACTACATATCTAAAAGTACCCCTGGCCTGTACCATTTATCTGTGGTAATTTGTATGTCTGTTGAATTAGGAGGCCCAGTAGTTCTACCTGCAGGGCAGGAAAGGATAAGAAGCTATCTAAACACGGTCTCTGATGCCATACTATTCTGCAACAAAGCAGTTATTCATAATCAATATGGAAGAGTGTACAGGACAAGTTCTAACCAAGAACATATGCTCATAAAATCATATGATCATATGAATGAACAGAACGAACACCAGCATGGTATTCTGTTCATACTGTAACTCTCAAACACCAGCATTCAGGTAGTTTAGGATTCAGTGACCCCGGTTTGTACTACAGTGATGACAGCCTCTATCACCCTATCCATGCATTTCTTGCAAGGTAAACAGTCAGAGGGGGAAGAAAGGGCAAGAAGGGAGCAAAGGTCACTGAAACTCCCAAAGACCCTCCACAGTGCTTGTATTTAACAATGTACCTGTACTCTTTGATATAAGCAATTTCACTCTGCAATCTCCCAGCAAAAGGCAGGCAGAAGATCTGGCATCTGTGAATTGTTAGTTTTCAAGTCTAAGAAGGTCTACCAGTTCTGTCAGGCTCCTACCACCTAAACTGAAATCATCAATTCACTTTGTGATGGTTTTCAAGTAAATCATCAAAAGAGATTATGTTATGGTTTACTCTGGGCAAGAAGAGACAGAGGTGGGGTATTTCAAAGGACAAGCCCTTGACTTTGGAAGCCAATAAAACAATAAAAAGACACTAAAATCTATCACCAAGAATCTGAAGGAGGGGAAGAGGTCATACCCACCAGCGTCACAATGCAGGGTGCACTTGTGCTGATCACTTGGAGCTTTGTTGGACAACTGAGGGGTAGTTTCATAATATAAGTCACAAGACAACAAAAAGGGTGAAGAAGCGGTCTTACAATGCCCCATTCTTAACTCAATTGAGGTATAAAAGCACTCAAAAACCATTTGAAGAAGAACATCCCAAGCCAAAAAAGGAGAGCATTCTTGCCTTGACAACCCCTCGTAAATGTTGATTCTTTTTGTGTGAATTATTGCACCATAGTCTTTAGTCAATCAAATCTCGCTCTTGCTTCATGGGATCTGAACAATTGCCAATAGCTATCAACACCAAATGAGAGTGTTTTAATGCTTTAACCTATACATTCTTTAAAAGGAAAAGGAAGCTAAAGTCTGGTCCTCCTAGAGTCGAAGATGCATTGTGTGCTGCTTAAGGTCTCTCACCTTTTCAAAGTCCACTGGAGCATGGACAGCACACCAATCAATCAAAGAGAAAGGTCAGAGCCAATGCAGAGGAGAACATTCCATGAAAATACTCTCCCATGGCTAAGCCTACAATCCATGCACACTGTTAGATATTGCCATACAAAGACAACTGTATCAGTCTACTTCAAACAACATCTTGCCAACCACATATTTGCATATTTGTCCTTATCAAACTGTCCTCAATCCATTATCTCCACAACATACTCTTCATCTTGATGGTGAAATGGTAACTACTCATTCAGTTGAAATTACACAAGTAGGTTTGATAATTAAATATCTGTGCTTATGCAGGAGATATGTCTGAACAAATATATTTCTTCCAATATTTGACAGAGAAACTGTAGTTTCAAGGAACTTCAGGAAAAGTCAGAAACTACTGCATAAGGTGCTGATTAAGGTGGCTTTAACATGCCAACTTCCCCCCCGGTTTTCCTTGATCTTCTTTCTCTCTGCCCATTTCAATGCCAGCGCTTGCTAGCCAAACAAAGATGTAGGAGTATTAATTCCGAAGGGGGGACAGGAGTGGGTACCCAAAGCAATGTGATCTCAGCTGCATGCCATCCACAGACGCGGGCAGCTGACAGGGCCAGGTTGGGTTGCTGTTACTGTGTTGTCAGGATGTGGTAGTAGGGGGTACAGTTTCGGGGGGGTCCCGCCACACTATTGAGCCCTGGCTTTACCCACTTCAACCTGCTAACAATGACAGCTCTGTCCTACAGAGCTCCAGAGCGAGCCCCGGCCCCCTCCCAAAATAAGAGCCCTGATTTGTGGAGTGTGCCCCGCTCCCTTCTCCCTCTGATCCCTTTTCTATCCGTCCCTCGCTCCTTTCTTTCCGCAGCACTGATGTAATCCAAAAACATCCAGAGGAGCAGCTGCACAGCGACACTGTCCTCTCTAACTCTCTCCCTCACTTTCTCTGTCTTTCTCTCAGCTGCTTTATTTCCTTTCTTTCTCCAATGGCATGTGAGGCTGTCACGGGGAGGGTGCGATGGGGAGTGAAGACAATCAGAGCCTTTTTTCTTCACTAAAATGGGCTATCACTTCAAATCTCTTTTGCCATCTACCTCTGTATCCTGTTTGAAGAGCCTGTGGCGTCTAGGACGAGGGCGAAATGAAAATCTCTCAGTTTAGAGTTATGCCTTTGCATAGGACAGGAACAGGAACAGGAATTTAGAACAGAAAAAATTACATCAATAAATCAGTCAATCCAAACAGCAGTTACTGTAATTATAGTAATGTATAAAGCAAATATGGGATGCAGGTGGTCTGAATCCATGTGTGATGTAAGCAGTGTTGGGTTTAGTTTCTTAAAAAATGTAATTAACTACTTTTCTACTTTGTCTGAAAGGAACTTAGTTACTCAATAAGTAATTGAATTACTTGAATCAATACTAAAAATCTCCATAAATCTTAATGCACAGGCAATATAAATAAAAAACTTAATTTTTTAAATTGGAGCCAACAGAACCTTTACGTTTTGTTTAAAACTAACAACTTTTCAAATATATAACATCTATTTCATACATATCATACCTTGACATACGTTTCTAAAATACGTCCTTGTTTTTTTTTTTTTTTTTTAACAAAGGCTCATTCTGAAAACATAGCCCTACAGTATATACATTTCTGGAGATCACGAACTATGTAGCCAGAACAACGTCTGGCTGCATTTCATCTTTTAAACGAACAGTACGGTGCGGTATGACACTGTTCCTTTTTGCACTTAGCAGCTAACTGCTTACCTCCATATGGACGACTTTCCTGCTGCTACCAGATTGTCCAGTAGCTCGCTATGTACATTGGCGGACTTGAGACACAGAACAAAGTTGACTACAATGACAGGGTCTGAGTCTGGCAAACAACGGTTTCAAAAAGTGGGTAAGGCAAAAACAGAAGCCAAAACAAAAAATAAATAAGTATAAGATGGTGAGAATGTGGTAAAATCTGAAAAAGTGGTAAAAATCAGGCAAGGGTTTTTATTCTTCTGGATTGCTTATTAAAACACTATCAGATGGATTTAGGGAAGTGAGAGGAAGCTGGTCACCCAGTGCTTTTGAAAACACTATTGGTTGGGTTTAGGGAAGGTGGAGGGTGGGTCAGTTGGTTGGTCAGTCATCCAGTCAACAGCGGCTTCTGGTGGATTTATGTGAGAAGAGCAGGCGCAAATAGCACTCGTGAGAAAAATTTGAGATCTTAAAATGTGTACACAGCAGCCACTGGTGAATTCGCGAAAACAAAACCTGCAAAAAAAATTAGCTCCTG
The DNA here is from genome assembly GCA_903798195.1 of Danio kyathit. Taxonomy (NCBI): domain Eukaryota; kingdom Metazoa; phylum Chordata; class Actinopteri; order Cypriniformes; family Danionidae; genus Danio; species Danio kyathit. Next base: position 68,840,563 of record LR812525.1, on the reverse strand, counting down.
GGGCGTATTTGGTGCTCTACAGAAATGTACAGAGTGGTACGTGGGTGGGGGTTGGGGGTTGGTGCGGTAGATGGCGGAGAGGTGTCGCGGATGAAAGTGAGCAGGGCAGGGGTGTCGCGGACGAAAGTGAAGAGGGTTGGGGAGTCGCGGAAGAAAGTGAAAGTAAACAGCGGACTGGGGAGAAGGTCGGTTGAGGAGGGGGATTGGTAAAATCTCTTAAAACAAAATTACATGACTTTTTTAATGCGCATAATGGAATGTGTTTGGTAAAAGTGTTTCCACCGTAGTTTATGCATTATATTTCTTATCGAATAAAAAGCTTATCCTACTCAGTAATGCACATACATTTTTATGCAGTTTCAAAGTTTATGCGCATCTTGGCATTTTTACTGACCGATTTTTTTATGGGCATATCCAAAACTTCAATCAGTTATTGAAATCTTGTTTAAAATGCTTTTTTTTAGAAATATTATAAAATTTACAACAAAGGCAACACAGAGTGTATTTTACTATTTTTATATGCAGCGACTTTACTGCTGTTTTGAAAGGCCTGAAGCTATCCTGTGTGGCAAACACTAATGCATCACATTTTTCAAGAATGCCAGATGTGTGTGTGGGATAAATAAACACTGTATTATTACCGCCCCACCTCAAATGTCTTCAAAAACACATATTAAAATTCAAAACAAATCTGTTTAAGAATATGACATGCTTCTCAAATCTTATCACTATTCAGGTCTTCGACAAAACTCCTGCCTGTTTGACCCTTTTCGACCTTCTTGAAATTTGAGTTTAAGCAAATGTCTGTGCAGTCACAGAGTAAGCCATTAGTGGCTAAAACTGGGGAAGTCCGTAAGACAGGAGCAGTTCTGAATGTGATGGGTTTAGAAACAGGACCCCTGTGTGGCTGCAGGGCAGGAAGTCCAAACTCAAAGTGGCACAAGGGCAAATCTGTGGTATAAACAACGTTAAGCACTCAATAAAACCTAACAACATATGCTACAGAGAGCAAGAGAGAAAAAGCAAGAGAAGGTTACAAATTACTACTAGATTTTTATTTTTTTGAGGACAATGAGAATACAGTTATTACTTTAGATAATTTTAGGTTTTATTATATTAGGCTGAAGGTGTAAAATTGGTGACAATGTGCACACATATTCACACGCTTTTTCCGCTCCAGCACACAGCGCGCCACGGCAAAACGTGAGGCGCCCAGGGCGTGTAAACTTTTCCCTCACGGCGGCACACCGGAAAACTTTAAGCCCTGCCAAAATTTAACATCTGATAGACATCAGATTGGTAACATCCACACAACGTTAAGCTGTAACATCATTAGACGTTAATATTTGGTTGTTCTTAGGTTGCGTTGGAAAGTAACCAAAATGCAACCTCTGTCCAACGTTGGACACTGACGTTGGCTTAATGTTGGATTCTGACATGAACCCAATTTCATTTCCAAACAAAAAGCAACGTCCCACGACATTGACAAAGGATGCTGGGTTTAAACCCCTACTCTTTTTTTGAAGGACATCCTGGGATTTTTAATGACCACAGAGAGTTAGGACCTCGGTTTAGCGTCTCATCCGAAAAACAACGCTCACTGAGCAGTATAGAGTACCTGTCACTATACTGGAGCATTAGGACCCACACAGACCACAGGTTGCGTGCCCCCTGCTGGCCTCATTAACACCACTTCCCACAGCAACTTAGCTTTCCCATGTGGTCTCTCCAGGTACTGACTGAGCACAGCCCTGCTTAGCTTCAGTGGGCCACCATGTGAGAGTTGTAGACAGCTAACTGCCAGTCAAAAAAATTCTAGCGATTTACTAAAATAGCAACTTGTTAAATTAGGCAAAAGTTATTTAAAGTTAGAATAATTCATTGAACTATGCTTGAGACAGTTACACCATAGGACAGTTTTGAGATTTGACTTAAAATTTTTAAAAAATCTAACAGGTCCTTTGAAGACAAAAAAGTTGAACCATTTACTGTCCTTTAAATAACAATATTAATTACTCTATATTAAATTGTGTCATGTGTGACAGAGAAAATGCAACGCCACATTAACAACCCGACTATATCTTCAGATAAGTCAATAAGCAATCACAGATATATCCGTTTTAATACAGCTACCTTCATTCATTTTAATATACACTTTTGTACGATATCCTAATAAAAGCTTTTGAGGAAAACCAAAAGAGAACTGCCCAGAACACGGTATAATTATTTAAGGAATGTCTTGTTTTGGTGTCTCCTTAATAGGTGTTTCTCACATACTCTGCCTAAGTGCACTTTTTATGCAAGCAGGAGTGTCAGGTCTAGCCTTGTTGTTGGCTATAACCAAATATATTTTAAATGTTATGCCTTTAGCCCCAGAGGTATTTACCGGTAGTCAAATGAAATAATATTGCATTCCAAGGTACAGTCAGTTTTCAGGTGAAGCACAAAGCAGGGTGAGGTTGCTTGCAGTGGCTTGTTGCATTATCAGTCACTGATCTTCACACACCCAGCCTATTCAGGAGCTCCATATCCTCCTCCACATCTTCCCATAATACAGTACACACTTTATTGAAAAAAGGATTTGTTGGATTTAATTTTTTTTTTTAAGTGGTTTTTTTTAGTTAAGTGGTTGCAAACAATTTATATGGGTTGAATTTAAACAAACAAATTAATTTAAACATGCATTTTTGTTCATATAAATTGTTGCTGAGAATCCGCATAAACAAAGAGTAATCCAAAGAGGCTTTCCCCTTTTTACTTTAAACAGAAGCTATTTCGGATGTGATCTTTAGTCAACCCACACCCTTTATTTGCCGAAAGACCACATAAAAAGGAAAAGGATCATTTTTGTATTAATAAATTCACTTAATAGTTAATAAAATGTCAACATGGGGGGGGGGGGAGTCTGACAGGAAAAGAGGGTTAAAAGAAAAGGAAGCGGAACACAAAAACTTGATTTTGACTGGCAGAACTTGACAGCAAAGAGCCACTGTGGCCCTGCACACAGCAGCCATCTTGGTTCCTTTCCAAGCTGTGCACAAGTGCCAAGAGATGAGGGCACAGGACCCGGGATGTGGGCTGACTCAGCAGCGTGGGTGGGCTGACTCAGCCTCCCCATATGCCTTGGCCCCTGTGGATAAATGAGTATCGAGACATGTTTATCTTGATATATCCCTTCTTAACCTTCATTACCATATTGCAAGTCAGCAATTGTTAATTAAACATTTCACTTTCTTGGCCTATTGAACTAATTAGATATTAGGCTTATGCTAAGTTAGGCTTATGATAAGTTTCTTGTTGTGATTAATTGCTGGCACTTTTATCGCAATATACGGTATTACCGCGACATAGACCAACTGCAAAAATTAATTTAACAGGTATATTAATGAAAAATACTTTGTCTATTGTTTTATTTTATGTACATGATCAGAGTAAATAATTGTTTTAAACAAATTGATTAAATGGATTTAAGTTGGTAACACCTTACAATGAAAATAAAATAATGCAAAATAAATAAACGGTACTTAATGCATTAAAATCAGCTGTGAAAAATCGCCATGTTATAGTTATATGTTAGTTAATTAAAAAAAAAAATCACTTAACCTTCATTGCCATAATGCAAGTCAGCAATTGTTAATTAAACATTTCACATTTTTGGCTAATTAGAGATTAGGCTTATGCCAGTATTGAATTTTCTTAACATGGTTTATTGCTTTCGCTTTTATTGCAATATACGGTATTATCGCAATATTCAATTAAATTCATCTTTATTTGTATATCGCTTATACAATGTAGATTGTGTCAAAGCAGCTTCACTTAGAAGATTTTAGTAGATTGAAACAGTGTCAGTTCAGCTTTCAGAGTTTAAGTTCGGCGAGGAAAAAACTTCACCAATTGGCGAAAGTGAAGATTTAAAAAACCTCGAGAGAAACCTGGCTCAGTTGGGAATGACCATTTCTCCTATGGCCAAACGTCTTGTGCAGAGCTCCAGTCTAGGCGCAGGAAGCTGGACCTCAGCGAAGACTCGGGCGTCCCTGGGGCATCACAGGAATGAGTCTCATGCTCTCACTCCACCATGGCACCACAGCCTTGGGATCATCTCGTTGCTGGTCTTGGATCGCATCAGTGGCACTGCATAGTCTGAGGGCCTCGGGATGAGTACACCCAGGTGGAAATACTGTAGAGAATAAAGAGAATAATTAGCGTAGCTGCTGTTCATAGTGTAGAAGCAAAAACCTGCGTGGGGCATATCATGCGTCATACCGCTATGTACTGCACTAAGTGTATGCTTTGCTAAAAAGATAGGTCTTTAATCTAGTTTTGAAGAGCGAGAGTGTGTCTGAGCCTCCGCCATTATCAGGAAGGCTATTCCAGAGTTTAGGGGCCATAAATGAGAAGGCTCGGCCTCCTTTACTCGACTTTGATATTCTAGGTACTACCAGAAGCCCTGAGTTTTGAGATCGTAAAGAGCGGGTTGGGTTGTAGCGAGACAGGAGGTTGGTTAGATAAACAGGAGCTAGATTATTTAAGGCTTTATACTGTAGGTAAGAAGTAATATTTTGTAATCAATACGAAACTTAACAGGCAGCCAGTGTAAGGAGGATAAAATTGGGGTGATATGATCCTATTTTCTAGATCTGGTAAGAACTCTGGCAGCTGCATTTTGCACTAACTGGAGTTTGTTAATAGAGGATGCTGGGCAACCAGCAAACAGAGCATTACAGTAGTCCAGCCTAGAAGTCATGAAAGCATGAACTAGCTTTTCTGCATCTGATATGGATAGCATACTTCGCAATTTAGCGATATTTCTCAGATGAAAGAAAGCAGTTTTTGTGACATGGGATATATGATTTTTGAAAGTTAAATTGCTGTCTAATATGACACCCAGATCTTTTATAGTAGATCTAACGCTAACTTTGTATCCCTCTAGTTGCAGGTCCAGTTGTGAGATCTGCTGTGTACAGGATTTAGGCCCAATAAGTAATAATTCTGTTTTGTCTGAGTTTAAGAGAAGAAAATTGTTGGTCATCCAGTCTTTAACATCTTTAATACACTCAGTTAGCTTAGACAGTTCAGACATCTCATCAGGTTTAGTTAAAATGTATAACTGAGTATCGTCTGCATAGCAGTGAAAGCTGATCCCGTGTTTTCTAATAATGTCTCCCAGGAGAAGCATGTATATTGTAAAAAGCAAAGGGCCTAAAACTGATCCTTGAGGGACCCCGTACTTTACTGGCCTGACTTGTGAAAGCTGTCCATTAATATTCACAAACTGGTAACGATCAGCTAAGTATGACCTAAACCATTGATTAAATTACTTTAACAGGTATATTAACAACAAATACTTAGTCTATTGCCTTGTTGTATGTACATGACTGGACCATTTTTTAAACAAATGAAATTGATCAAATGGATTTAAATTGGTAACACCTTACAATAAAAATAAAATAATACAAAATAAATAAACGTTAGTTAATGCATTAAAATCAACAGTGAAAAATCGCCATGTTAAAGTTACATGTTAGTTCATTTAAAAACAAATGTCACTTAACCTGTATATTAACTGTAAAAATAAATTAATACTAAATAAAAACATGTTACTTAATGCATTAAAATCAACAGTAAAAAAAATCACCATGTTATAGTTATGTTAGTTAATAAAAAAAAAAGTCACTTAACCTTCATTGCCATGATTCAAGCCAGCATTTGTTAATTAAGCATTTCGCATTTTTGGCTCATTAGGGTTAATTAGAGAATACGCTTATGCCAGTATCGAATTTTCTTGATACAATTCATTGCTGTTGCTTTTATCGCAATGTTCGATATTATCAGGATATTGACTTATACTACAAAAAAATTACTTTAACAGGTATTGCACATTATTGACAAATACTTAAAACACTTACTTAAAGTAAATTGATCCAAAGGATTTTAAAGTACAAAATGTAACACCTTACAATAAAAATTAAATAATACAAGTGAGTAATTGCTGGTGCTTTTATCGCGATATACGGTATTATCACGATATTGGTCTATTGCAGAAATGACTTTATCGGGTATATTTTAACAAAAAACAATTGTGTATTGCTTTGTTGTATGTACATAATCGGAGTAAATAATTGTTTAAGACAAATTAAATTGATCAAAATGAATTTTAATTGGTAACGCCTTACAATAAAAATAAATTAATACAAAATAGATAAATGTTACATAATGCATTAAAATCAACAGTCAAAATAGCCATGTTATAGTTATTTGTTAGTTAATTTAAAAACAAATGTCACTTAACTTGTGTATTAACAATAAAAATTAATTAATACAAAATTAAAACACATTACTTACTGCATAAAATCAACAATGAAAAAAATCACCATGTTATAGTTATATGTTAGTTAGCAAAAAAAAAAAAAAAGTCACTTAACCTTCATTGCCATATTGCAAGTCAGCAATTGTTAAACAAACATTTCCCTTTTTGTCTTATTAGGGCTAATTGGAGATTAGGCTTATGCAGGTATTGGATTTTTTGATGTGATTAATTGCTGGCACTTTTATCGCGATATATACACTGTAAAAAAATTGACCTTAAATTCACAGTAAACTACTGGCTAATAAATGCATTACTTTCACAGTAAAATACGGTATGTAACTTCACAGCAAATTACGGTAAGGTAAGGTAGTTCACAGTAATTTACTTTGTTTTTTCTTACATTAAATTACTAATTACTATTAAATACTCACAAAATTACAGCCATATAGTGTAACTTTACAGATAATAAAGTCCATTACTATGATTTCACAGTATTACCTTGTAGAATTAACTATATTTTACTGTGAAGCAGGCTTTCCTCAGCTTTTCATGACTTTGAAATCATTTTGGGTGTTCATTAAATTTTTTTCATATTTCCATGGTGACCTTATAACCTTATAAAACTAGATAAAGGTGCAGTGTACCCAAAAATGAACTATAAAAATACTATAATTACTAAAATACTATAAGAAATATACATTCTGTTATTTCTAAATATAAAAAAGTGCCAATATTAGCATAAAAGTTCATTTGTATAAATGTCTATGTTGAATGAAATAAAAATAATTCCTATAACTAACATGCAAAAGATATAGCCCTTTTTACAGTAATTTGCTGTAATCATGCAACCTGCCTTAATTTCACAATAAGATTATGAATACAACACATTACTGTGAATTGTTACAGTTAAATCCTGTAAAGTGATACTAATGTAATTTACTGTGAAAATTTACAGTAACATGTTGTGAAAATCAAGACTTTTTTACAGTGTAGTATTATCACGCTATTGGCCTACTGCAAAAAAAAATACTTTAACAGGTACTGTATATTAATGACAAATACTTAGTGTATTAAAGTACACTGATGAAACACATTTTAAATTATAAAAGGTAAAATAAGCATTCAAGGGGACGCAGTGGCGCAGTAGGTAGTGCTGTCGCCTCACAGCAAGAACATCGCTGGGTCGCCTCAGCTGGGTCAGGTTCGAACCTCGGCTGGGTCAGTTGGCGTTTCTGTGTGGGGTTTGCATGTTCTCCCTGCATTCGCGTGGGTTTTCTCCGGGTGCTCCGGTTTCCCCCACAGTCCAAAGACATGCGGTACAGGTAAATTGGGTAGGCTAAATTGTCCGTAGTGTATGAGTGTGAATGAGTGTGTGGATGTTTCCCAAAGATGGGTTGCGGCTGGAAGGGCATCCGCTGTGTAAAAATGTGCTGGATAAGTTGGCGGTTCATTCCGCTGTGGTGACCCCAGATTAATAAAGGGACTAAGCCGACAAGAAAATGAATGAATGAATGAAAATAAGCATTCAACACCTCACCATTTTTCTCAGAAAACATATTTCTAAAGGTGCCATTGACTAGAACTTTTCACCAGATGTTGATAACAACCAAAGAAATCAATATATGAAAAGAATTTAAAAAAATATATGTTTTTGTGGGTTTCATCTATCAAATCTGATCTTTAATTTGTATTTTATATTGGATTCAAGTCAGGTGATGGGCTGGGCCATTTCACAGCTTTATTGTCTTTCTCTGAAAGAATTTGAGAGTTTCCTTGGCTGTGTTTTGAATCATTGTCTTGCTGAAATGTCCACCCTGGTTTCATTTTCATCATCCTGATAATGTAGATGCTGGAATGAAGCAGCGAATATTCATGTACAATGACAACGGGCAGAAGGTTGCTACTGAGAGATTTCAGCTGCTGTCTGGGCTTTCACTGCCTTTCTACACCTCCCTTTCTTTATGTGTACTTATAATACTTTTTCCCTGCATCATTTAATTTTATTACGCATAACTTCATTTGTAAACTAATTAGATTTGTTTTCTTTTCATATATGCATTTCTTTGGTTGCTATCAACATCTGGTGAAAATTTCGAGTCAATGGCACCTTTAGAAACATGTTTGCTGAGAAAAATGGTGATGTGTTGAAAACGTACAGTATTTCCCCTACTGTATTTGTTGGTTATTTTTTTAAATGTCAAATTTATTAGCTATTAACTCCATTGGTAACAAACAACTGCATACTATGAATCATCTATTAAGCATTAGCAAAACAGCTAATTCATCAAGCATTAACTACATTAATAGACATTATTAAGCAGTTTATAACTACAGCTTCTTGACTTGTAAGCATAATGTGTTTTATGATTGTATTTCATACTTTGCTAATGGCAACTTTGTCATTACTAAATTAAGTATTGTATTATTTACAAACTAGTTATTTAAGAGAAGTTGGTGGTTTTTAAGATTATTCAGAATGAGTTAGATGATTAATAAACTAATCAAATTAACATTTATACATCCCATTTATCTGGCTAAAAATGCACAACTTCAGTTTTGTGACCTAATCTAAAGAGAAGAGAACCATCTAGAAAATCTAGAGATCCATTATAAATAATATATAAAATTAAAATCAGCATATGTATATTAGATATGCATACACTGTAATTATTAGAAGCCTTAGAAATCTTTATTTTTATGGATTCTCAGAATTCTGACTAATAAAAAGGAATCACCGTGCTTACCCACTTTAATGAATTAAAAGTAGTGTGCACTGCACTATTCCCCTACCTAACCGCGAGTTCAGTCAGAAATAAATTACTTGTAATCTAATCCACGAATAGCTAACTTACTGAAATTTATCCCATTGAACTGTTTTCCTGGCAATAAACACCATGCTACTTTCTCATGGCCAGGCAATTCAGCAGCCAGATGCTACTCTTCTGGGCTAATCTCAATGCGTCTTTTTAAACAGAGGAATAATTACAAGGCAAGTTGCGCACTAATGCGCAGCTCAGTTGACCAGGAAGTGTACTGTCAGTTTAAGAACCTCTCATATCACACATTCTAAGGGCATTAGTTTCAGGCCTGTTGTCAGCACAGGTACAGATCCAAATTAAATCTTGCATGAAGGAATTCGACAAAATTCAACAAAAAGTCAAACAAAATTGTACAAATTATTATATTGATTTTGAATAAATACAGTTGAAGTCACAATTATTTGCCCATCTGGGATTTTTTTCTATTTTTATATAAAATGGTCCAGTTTCACAAACAGTGTTTAGATTAAGCCAGGACTAGGCCTTAGATAAATTAGGCTATATAAGCCACATTTATAAAAATGGCCTTAGAAAAATATATTACTGGTGTGCACCTGGAGACAAAAAATGACACTGATGTATTTTAAGACATCTCACTGCAAGTTATTTTGAGTTGAGACAGCTCAAACATGCAATTTAATCTTGACTAGCCTTAAACCTTGTTTGTGAAACCGGGGGAATATTTCCCAAAGTCTTATTTATTTTATTTTGGCTACAAAAAACACAGTTTTTAAGATTTTAAAAACCATTTAAAGGTCAATATTATTAGGCCCCTTAAGCAATATGTTTTTTTTTTTATTGTCTCCAGAACAAACCATTTTTATACAATGACTTGCCTAAATTAACTGAATTAACCGAGTTAAGCCTTTAAATTGCACTTTAAGCTGATTAGTATCTTGAAAAATATCTAGTAAAATGTTATTTACTGTCATCATGGCAAAGATAAAATGAGTTCATTTATCAGTTATTAGAAATGAGATATTAAAACTATTATGTGTAGAAATATGTTCTTCTTTCTGAAATTGGTGTAAAATATATACAGGTGGGCCAATAATTCAGAGCTAATAATCATATCTTCAACTGTATATAACAAGGCTTTGGGGATTGCCCACTGTGAATTACAGTAAAAAAAAACAGTGTGTATTTTTCAATCAACATTATCTGCCGTTGCTTTATGCAAATAGTTTGTGGGTTCTGAGAACATTCCTCAGTGGAAGCAAGACTCAGATCAGACACCCAGATACAGAAGCATAAACATTTCCACATGATTAGGAGTAAAGGTTTGTCAAGATTTTAGTCTTTGAAATATTGAATCATTCTCCTCTGTGGCACTGTTAACAATTTTAGCAATTTGCACAGTATTTAACTGTGATATGAACTGTATTTTACTGTTGGACAGTTATGCAGTATGTTACTGTATTTTAAAGTTGCATTGTGAAATTGATTGTATATTTTACAGAAAGAAATACAATACTGTCAATATATATAGAGCAAGATAAATGGCGCTGTAAATGTAAATACAGTATTTTTGCTGATTTACAGTAAGTTACTGGCAAACTGCTGCAAGTTACTGTAGATTCTGCTGTAGCTTAATATGTGGAAAACTATAAATAAATAAAAACATCTGTAGGTTGAGTACGCTTTACACAAAATTAGATTCAACAATGGCTTCATTTTAGAATGAAACAGCACTTGAACAACTAATTGCAGCTAGGAGTTGAGAATGCTGTATTCCTTTATCTTCAAAGATGCACAAATATGATTTTAATTTAATTGTTTAGATTTCTGTTAGGAGCGAAGCGATGGCGCAGTAAGTAGTGCTGTTGCTTCACAGCAAGAAGGTCGCTGGTTTGAGCCTTGGCTTGGGCAGTTGGCATTTTTCTGTGTGGAGTTTGCATGTTCTCCTCATGTTCGCGGGGGTTTCCTCCGGGTGCTCTGGTTTCCCCCACAGTCCAAAGACATGTGGTACAGGTGAAATGGGTAGGCTAAAATTGTACGTAGTGTATAAGTGTGGATGAGTGTGTATGAATGTTACCCAGTGATGGGTTGCTACTGGAAGGGCATCGGCTGCGTAAAACATATGCTGGATAGTTGGTGGTTCATTCTGCTGTGGCGACTCCAGATTAATAAAGGGACTAAGCTGAAAAAAAATGAATGAATGATAACAGAATGATTTCTGTTAGTAGGGCGGCACAGTGACTCAGTGGTTAGCACTGTCACCTCTCAGCAAGAAGGTCGCTAGTTCGAGTTATGGCTAGTTGGCATTGCTGTTGATGTAATTTCACATTATTTCACATAATTTCACCCTATTAGGCTCCTTGTTAAAAACAACAATATTTATCAGACAACTGACCCTTTTGACCCTTTTGATTTGAGAGAAAATGATATATGGCAGTATATGCAAATTATATACTGTATATGACATACAAGTTCATATTTGGATTTAACATATATAAAATATAAGTCATATATGCAACATGTATTTCAAAATTCTGCAAAAATGTTACTTTTTTCAGCAATTGGATTTTCAAATATGTTCAAATATGGGTGGTATGGTGGCTCAGTGGTTAGCACTGTCGCCTCACAGCAAAAAGGTCACTGGTTCAAGTCCTGGCTGGGCCAGTTGGCATTTCTGTGGAGTTGGCATGTGCTCCCCCTTGTTCATGTGGGTTTCCTCCGAGTGCTCCGGTTTCCCCCACAGTCCAAAAACATGCGCTATAGGTGAAGTGGGTAAACAAAATTGGCCATAGTGTATTAGTGTGTGTGTGTGTGTGTGAATGCGAGAGTGTATGGGTGTTTCCCAGTACTGGGTTGCAACTGAAAAGGCATCCGCTGCGTAAAATATATGCCCAAATAGTTGGCTGTTCATTCCACTGTGGTGACCCGTGATAAACAAGGGACTAAGCCGAAGGCCGAAATGTGTATACTTATAAGTAATTTATACAAATGTACATTTTTGTTATTCCAATGGTTGAAAATAAAATATGTAAACAGCCATTGCTTCAATATTTTGAAATAGATGTTGCATATATGATATATTTTATATTCCTGTATGTGAAATCCAAATATGAATGCCATACATGTAATTTGTAATGTATCAGATTTCTATATCAGGACAGGAGTCACTTAATATAAACACAATTTTTAATTCTGCAAGAATAAAACATATTTAATAAGTAATAGTAACTTTTTAGAAATGTACATTGTTCAAAGTATAACTGCTGGAAACACAATTAAAAACGTCGCAAATTTTAAAAACATAAAAAAACGATTTAAAAAATAAATGAATAAATACTGCTGCGTCCCAATACACATACTCTCCTTCCTAAATAGTATTCAAAAATATATTAGTATGTCCCAAACCATAGTATTTTGAAAAGAGTATACCAAAGGTGCCCGGATGGTTTACTATTTTCAGTAAAAATTTGAAACGTCCACACTCTAACCGCTAATATTGCCCAAAATACATTGCATGTTGGACGTGAAATTGATTAGAACTACAAACGCAGGGTGAACAGTGTAAACAAACTACAAACATGGTGGACCCTCGAGATTAACCGTTAGTAGAGAGGCTTTGCTAAAGTTGTTTGAATGACTGTTAATCAAAATCTAGTGAACTGGAACATATTTAAACCGCGTTTTCTGTGTTATAATTCATCTGCAACAACAATACTGAACTTATATCAAGATGTGTTTGGACATTAACATCTAAATGGATAATTATCCAAAGACCTGAGGAGATTTCCTGCATGAAAGACTAGTGAATGGCAGATTATCCTGCTGCTGCTTCTCCAATAAGGTATATGCCGAAGTATGCTAAAGGACTTTTAATTTGTCAGTAAACTGGGTTAAGCGCTTCCGGTGAACTATGCCATTGCAAAATTGGCACTATTAAGGTCTGTTTTCTTAAAAAATCAGCGATCTTCACTGCCTGAGTGATATCCAATATAAAGTGGGTCTCAGATTGTACAAGAAACTATCCATTAATTTAAATATTTCCCCGCCATGTCTTTAAAATATGAACATTTATTTTACCCCAGTATATTCAATGGAGCTTCTGCGCTAGCCTGCCAATTCTGACAGGCGTGTGTGAGCAAACGGCTTTTTGTCTCGTTTTATGATTGAGCAACTAAATGAATGCCAAAGTCTATTTAACTGATTGTATTGTAATTGCATTACAACATCAATGCTGTAAAATGTAACCGTATAAAATTGAAAAAAGTCACATTAACCGTTCACCAGAAGTTTATCAGTATGGGAAGAAACACTAGCTCCGCATATACCCTATAAGGTAGCGAATGAAATATGAAAGAAATGCGGATGATGTGTTGAGATTATTGACAGGTGACATAACTAAGCAACATACTGATCTGTTAACGAGGAGGTAGTATGCCCAAAAGCTTTGCAGTATTGCCAAATGTGTCAGGAGTAAAAATTTTACTATTTACCCCACCTGCAAAGCAAGTTGTAACAGACAGAGTGTTAGTTGTATTAGCTACATTTCCTCAGTAATTGGCTAATTAGTTTTTATTCTTCATAGCACAGTATGTTTATTTACTCATTTATTTTTTGGATAAACACATTTGGATTTATTTGCATTATTATACAATGAATTTGCATTATTAGCTATACAATTATTTTTTTTCTATTAAAAAAAAGCATTCAACATTACACTCAAAATTCAACAATTATATTGTTAGTTTAATTGGTGCCAAACAGTGTGTGGCTTAATTGTAACACACTGTTACAACTAACAACTAACTTTCAAAATGGTTTCTGTCACAAATATACACAGGAGACCCAAATGGAAGTGAATGAAAGATGATTTATTAATAGAGATAACAAGAGTCACAACTGATCTCACCAGGTATAGAGGAATTGTGTAGAGCAAGGGTGCTCCTCACAAGGAATCCAACACGGTAAACAGCGGTAATAGTTCATCCGAGAAACAGATCTGAAGTGAAGTCTCTCACTGATATCTCAAGGAAATCGACACGCTACCAGCAGCAGATCCGGGATGAAGTTTCTCACTGATATGGTTGTCATCAGTGCAGGCAGTTGCAACATCAATGAAACGGAGACGTGCATAAGGTCTAAATATAACAGACTTATGACGATTCACCACCAGCGGATTTAGCGAGAGTGCCTAACAGGAAGCAGACACAGAGGTGAACAACCAACGGACTGACAAACGCTATCTACAAACACTAAACATATAAAGGCGCGCGGTAATGCGCAACAGCTGTGGTAGAATGAAAACAGCTGAGTCAAATGAGTGGTAACAAGACATGTGATAACCCAGCTGATGAATGTAAACACACACACACACTACGCGGTGAAGATATACACAATAAAAACAACCACACCCACTTCCCACACACACACACACATACAAGAAGAACAGATAGATCCACAACCAGGACAGTTTCATCTTTTAGCCAAGAAGACGGTAATCACAACAATATAAGATTTGACTAACATACTTTCACAGATAAAATTTAAAAATATATATTGAGTATAATAATATTGAGTATAATAAAAAATGGTTTCTCTTGTGTTTCTCATCCAAATTTCGTCAAACTTTTTCAATAATTGGAAGGAAGACGTCTGTTGACACTGTGGTGAAAACCTTGGAAGCATGCCATAGTTAACCCTGAGTAAATACCTTAAAACTTTGTGTTACATTTTACCCTGCATTACTTTGTGCCCCACGCTGCCCTACTCTTCTGTTACACACTCAAAATATATACTTTTCCTTTACAAAAAAGTGCATACTTTTAGGGAATAGTATAAGTATGTGAATTGGGACGCAGCATACTTCTCCATATCAATCAAAGCCTTCATTTCACACTGTATGTACTTCCTATATTTTGATTGAACATCATTATTTCTTAATGCCTGCTGATCAATTTGATTAAAATTGACTCTAAATCCAAATAAACTTGTATGCCATACGTACATGTAATTTGCAAACATTTCCATGTATCAGACTTCTAACTGCAAATAATTTATATAGACTAAATTTAAACAAACTAATGAAATTTAGTGGTGGCTCAGTGGTTAGCACTGTCGCCTCACAGCAAGAAAGTCACTAATTCGAGTCCCAGCTGGGTCAGTTGGCATTTCTGTGTGGAGTTTGCATGTTCTCCCCGTGTCTGTGTGGGTTTCCTCCTGGTGCTTCAGTTTCCCCCAAAATCCAAAGATATGCACTATAGGTGAAATGGATGAACTAAATTGGTCGTAGTGTTTGAGTGTGAATGTGAGAGTGTATGGGTGTTTCCCAGTACTGGATTGCAGCCGAAAGGGCATCCACTGTGTAAAACATATGCTGATAAGTTGGCGGTTCATTCTGCTGTGGTGACCCCTGATGAATAAAGCGACTAAATCTAAGAAAAATGACTGAATGAATTAAATTGAGTAATGTTCAACTTAATTTGTTTGTCTAAATTCAGCCCATATAACTTGTTTGGAATCACTTACCTTTAAAAAATTGAGTAAATCCAATGAATATTTTTTTAGTGTGCCTGCTGATCAATTTGTTTAAGATCTACTGTAGGGATTGGCATAGAAAAGGGGCTGGTGGGGGGGTTGAGGGGCTCTGTTTGTGCGAGAGGAGAGCAAAGAGGCGTGAGTGGGGGTTTTGGGGAAGCAAGGGTTATCGACAGGCAGGGCGCAACGAATAGCTGGCGCCAGACGAGCTCCACAAGCCTGGGGAAGATTTAGCACCAAAGAGAGCGGAGTGTCGCTGCGAGTGTGTGTGTGTTTGGGAGTGTGTGTGAGAGGGTCAGGCTCTGAATGCAGTTCTGTTCAGGGCAGATTTCATGGCTGGCTGATCACAGGCGTCCATGGCTCGACCCTCGCGACAGCTGCAAGGCCCTGCCGTCAGGCCCGCTCAAAGCGCACCCCCCCCCCAACACCCGTCCCACTCCGGCACAAAGGGGGCCCTGCCTGGCCTAGCACGGCCCAGTATAACGCGGCAGCGGCTGACAGGCTGCAGTCGCTAACGATAGCAACTGTGTGAGGCATGCATGTGTCGGATTGGGAGGGGGGGTAATGCTAATGGAGCAGGCAAGCGGGAAATAGAGCAGCCTCCCTCTCGCCCTGTCCAGTCCGAGGGGTTCCCATTCGTATGAGATTATTTGTCTTTCTTCTCTTTATTTACTCAGCCCATTTGTTTCACTATAGCATTCTTAAATCTTTTCCTCAAAGACTTTACTCCATCTGCATATCTACTCCCAAAAAAAAACACTCATTTCTAATACAAGGATGCTATGGCCTCTGCACAGGAGGGGCTAAACTGTGTCAAAGTTCCTGAAGACAGGCTGATGTCACGGACAGCTAGACTTACTATGTCTCATCAATGGTGCACAGCAACAGTGACAGACAGGATGATAAAGATAGGACATGAATGGCCAAAAGAATTGATAAATGATGGCTGATGGCAAGCGGGAAAATATGTGAAAACTGCTGACCACAAACTTTTGAACCTTAAATTATTTATACTATATTTTCAGTACGTAAGACTAAAATGAATGAACTTTTTTTTTCGCTTTATTTCTCAGCAGACACAACACATCAACTGGACGTCAGATTGACGTTATACCCCAATGTCGTGGGATGTTGCAATTTGTTTGGAAATGAAAATTGGGTTGACGTCAGAACCCAGCATCAGGCTGACGTTGATTTCGAACATCGGACAGATGTTGCATTTTGGTTACTTTCCAACGCAACCTAAAATCAACCAAATATCAATGTCTAATGATGTTTTAGCTTGACGTTGTGTGGATGTTACAAATGTGACGTCTATCAGATGTTAGATTTTGGTGATCATACCTGACTAATAAATGTCAGTATTTGACGTCAATATGACGTTGGTTTAAGATGTTAGCTCGACATAAAATTTTGGTCACTTTCCAACACAACCTATAATCAACCAAATATCAACATAATTTCATGTCATTGTTGGACGTCAAAATAACATTGTCCTTTGATACTGGCAACTTAAATCTAACCTAATATTACCATCCTATGACGTTGTGTGTCTGCTGGGTTGTTTGTTACTTGTGTTTGTATGTTTATATACAGTTGAATTAAGAATTATTAGCCCCCCTGTTTATTTTTTCCCAAAATTTCTGTTTAACAGAGAGAAGATTTTTTTTCAGTTTAGTTTTAATAACTCATTTCTAATAACTGATTTATTTTATCTTTGCCATGATGACAGTAAATAATATTTGACTAGATATTTTTCAAGACACTTCTATACAGCTTAAAGTGACATTTAAAGGCTTAACTAGGTTAATTAGGTTCATTTGGCAGGTTAGGGTAATTAGGCAAGTTATTGTATATCGATGGTTTGTTCTGTAGACTGTTGAATATATATATATATAGCTTAAAGGGGCTAATAATTTTGACCTTAAAATAGGTTAAAAAAAAATAAAAACTGCTTTTATTCTAGCCAAAATAAAACAAATAAGACTTTCTCTAGAAGAAAAATATCAGACATAATTTAGAAATGTCCTGGCTCTGTTATACATCATTTGAGAAGTATTTAAAAAAGAAAAAAGATTCAAAGGGGGGCTAATAAGTCTGACTTCAACTATATATGATAGAGTTTATTTTGTCTTGTTATACCTTGTTTCAGTTTTTTTACCGTAGGTGTGATTTTTAATGTTCTGTCAAGGGTCAACAGATGAAAAATATTTTCACATTTACAAAACGTTGATTAATGCTGTTTCCCCTGTAAACAACTAAACTAAACTAAACTAAACTAAACTAAACTAAACTAAACTAAACTAAACTAAATAACTGTGTTTTCTGTAAACTTAAGTTGGGCTGGGGTCACATATCATAATATAAGTCATTTCATATCCTGATAATGATATATATAATACCATAATACTGTATATATTAGGGCTGCACAACATTGTAAAAATTGGACATTGCAATATTTTGTTTTGCTGGCATATATATTGCGACATGGGGTGTCACGGTGGCGCAGTGGGTAGCATGATCGCCTCACAGCAAGAAGGCCGCTAGTTCAAGCCTCTGCTGGGTCAGTTGGCATTTCTGTGTTTGCATGTTCTCCCTGTGTTTGTGTGGGTTTCCTCCGGGTGCTCTGGTTTCCCCCACAAGTCCAAAGACATGCGCTATAGGTGAATTGGGTAGGCTAAAAATTGTCCGTAGTGTATGTGTGTGAATGAGAGTGTATGGGTGTTTCCCAGTGATGGGTTGAGGCTGGAAGGATTATGTTTCTCACTTTATTTAGAA
Organism: Danio kyathit; assembly: GCA_903798195.1. NCBI lineage: Eukaryota > Metazoa > Chordata > Actinopteri > Cypriniformes > Danionidae > Danio > Danio kyathit. The sequence continues at coordinate 68,822,170 of LR812525.1, read as the reverse complement.
CTTTAGGGCAGATGTTTGATTGAAAATGTAGAAATATAAAATGAATAAATAAAATAAAAAATATTTACAAAACGAATGGTTACAGGTCCAAAATTATTTAAAAAATATAATTTAATAAAATGCAAAATTTAAACATTGTGCTTTCAAAATTGCAACTTTTTTCACTGGGTTGTTATTGATGTTTCTGTCTGCATTGCGCATTGATGTGTAATATCAATGCCATAGCATGGCAATTCGTAACTTTTTGATTAAGTGGCTAATTTGTATGAACTGATGTGATCTTATCCATACAATTTAGTACGATTTGCTCATCCCCCAATGACGTTTGAATTTAGGGGTGGGGTTGGGTGCCTTCTTTTAAAAATTGTACATTTAGTAAACTAAATTCATACAAATTCATACGTTTCCTTGTGAGATCAGGCTGGTAATATTGCGCTTATATAACTTATGAATAAGTATTACCATAAACAATGTATTTTGTGACACCACAAAATAAACAATATAGCATAATATTAAATTATAGAGTTTTTATTTTGTCATTAAAAATATATATCTTCATTTTGCACAGCCCTAGACTTAAGTCTTGAGTTTAATTTGAAAACAGAAAGTATAACTAAAATATACATCCAAAATTGATTGACAGCTGATCTTGTATGATTTGATTTGGATTTGGCTTTTGAGGTGGAATTTTACTGATTGACTGGTTGTCCCAAAATGCATTTGGGTTGCAAATGTGTATTCATACTGCATACTTTATAAATATTTAATTTTTATTATTGTTGTTGTTATTATTATTGTATTACTATTATTTAAAAGTCTCAATATTTATATTTTTATGGATAGACTTGTTGCATTTTTTGAAATTGCCTCATGAGATCAGCATGTGGGAAAAGTTAGAGTAATAATTCTTAAAGAAAAAATGTGTTCTGTGATCAGACCTCTATCTCCAGCCTTGTGGTGACTATAGCAGCAAAGTCTTCCTCTGACCCAAAAGAATAACCCCTCTGACCCTTCAGGGTCACTCGACTAGCCACCGCAGTGTGCCTCAAAATACTGTAATGAGCTTAGACTGACCTGACACTCCTAGTGAAGTTTACTAGAGCGCAACTAAACCACTAACAGCCTTAAACTGTCCAGATATTAGCTTTACACTGCACAACCTCTTAGCAGGACGCAGGCAGATTAAAACAGTTTAAGCCCAGACAGAGCGGTTTTAGCATGATCTATATACGTCCTTTAGCATTTACTCAAAAATGACAGTAATAAAGTAGTGCAGGGCCGTAATTTAAATAGCCAAAATATGCTATTTACCTAGCAATGATATTTTAGTAAACAAAAACTAAGACTAAAACTATTGGTCAATAAACATTTACTAACTGAAATAAAAAAAATAAATAAAAATTCAGTAAATAAAAAACTAAAACTGAACTAAACTAAACGGCCTGGAAATCTGAACCACGTCTGTTCCAAAAAAACAACAGATAGAAAAACAAAGTAGATTTCCGTTAACTGAAATAAAAAAATTAAAAAATCACAATTAATGAAAAACTAACACTGAACAAAACTAACATCAGAAACTGAAATAAAATATTAGTTAGAAAAAATAATTCATAATTTCCAGAACTCAATTTGGGACTGAAAATTTAAACAGCTTCTGATCCAAGAAACAACAGTAGATGGCGCTTTACATTTTCAATAACTGAAATAAAGCAAACAAAAAAAAAAAATCACAATGAATGAAAAACTAAAACTGAATGAAACTAACAACAGTAACTGAAATAAAATAATAGTTAAAAAAATAATTAATCTATTCCAGAACTCATTTTGGTCTGAAAATCTGAAGTGCGGCTGTTCCAAGAAATAACAGAAGATGGCACTTTACATTTTCGTTACGCTGCGCTATCCCATGAAGCCCCACGAGAGAATTCATGAATGGGAGTGAAGCGACGCAACAGACGTAGGTAGGTCATGTGACATGACAAAATGTCAGATGTAGTATGTCCGAATTCCATTCATACTTCTCACATTTATACTGTATAGCACATACTTTTCTAACAGCCGAGTAGTACGTTTTAATTCAAATGCAGTACCTACTGAGTAGTAGGTGGTTTCGGACACAGCCAATCTGAAGGAAACTGACATCAGTAACTGAAAAAAAAAAAAAATAGAAAAACTAATTAATCACATCCAGAACACATTTTGGCTAAAAATTGGAACAGTGGCTGTAACAACAATAGATGGTGCTTTACATTTTTGTTAACTGAAATAAAACAAACATAAAACAATCACAATTAACGAAAAAACTGAAACTGAACAAAACTAACTACAGTAGCTGAAATAAAATAACAATTGAAAAAAAACAATTAATAATTTTTAAAACTCATTTTAGGCTAAAAATCTGAACCGCGGCTGTTCCAAAAAACAACAGTAGATGGTGCTTTACGTTTTTGTTAAGTAAAATAAAACAAAACAAAAAAGACAAAATTAACGAAAAACTAAAACTGAACAAACTTAACATCAGTAATTGAAATAAAATAATAATTTTAAAAATAATAATTAATCATTTCCGGAACTCATTTTAGGCTGAAAATCTGAACTGCTGCTGTTCCAAGAAATTACAGAAGATGGTGCTTTACAGCCAAATATCGGTCCAGCGTATGATTCTACTTAAAAACATTTGTCCAATACTGTAAAAAATGCTGCAAAAAGTTCCACACAATTGATTTGGGTTGGGACAACATGAAGGAATTAAGTTAACTTATTAGTTTGTACAAGTTTAAGTGGATTAAACGTAAAACAATTAAGTTGTCCCCCAAAAAACCCTCAAGAATTGAGTTGATTCAGCTCATTTACAATAAGTAGTATGACCAAACAGCAAACTTTTTTTGAGTGTAATTAAACAAAAAACGTGCTTTTAATTTATTAATTTACCAAAAAATAAAAGTAAATCAGGCATGTTTAACTACATATATACAGTGTGATCATTAATATGAAGAAGATTGTGTGAATTGTTCATAATTTTTACTTTTATATTTAGCAGTTGTAGAGCTTTTAGACTCAGTGTTTGTTCAAATAATTACAGCTTCAGTGGTTGAAGTTGTGCCAAAAAAATATTTTTTTTTTAAGTTGACTAAAAAGCCTGTTTTAAGTCAAGTATACTTATGGAATAATTTGGCATAACTTCAACCACTGAAGCTTAATAAACCCAAAACTTCTTTGCAGCCGGTTGCTTTCAAATTTTAAGCTAACTCAACTTTTTTTTTTTTTACAGTGGTAAATGCTCAAATGAAGAAATCAAAGTTCAAAGTCTTCTCAACAGATTGTTTTACTTTTATTAAACAAACAGTTCCAAACATGCAGTTAAATCCTTGTTATGAGTAAATTCAACTCTGAGCTCAAAAATACGTCCACCTAACTTACAATTTTAAATTAAGTTAACAATTTGTTAGTTAGATTTTTATAGAAATGTGCTTACAATATAAAAACTAGCAAGTAGTAAGTAAGTAATGTGTATTTATATAGCGCATGTATCGTGTATGGCCATACACCCAAAGCAGTTCACAATCACGAAAGGGGGTCTCTCCACACCACCACCAGTGTGCAGCATCCACTTGGATGATGCAACGGCAGCTACAGGAGAACAGCGCCAGTGCACTCAACACACACCAGCTATAGATGGAGCGGAGAGACAGTGATAGAGCCAATTCAGTGGATGGTGATGATTGGGAGGCCATGATGGGTAAGGGGCGATGAAGGGAATCTGGCCAGGACACCCCTACTCTTGGGATTTTTAATGACCACAGAGAGTCAGAATCTCGGTTTAACGTCTCAACCGAAAGACGGCGCTCACTGACATTTTAGTGTCCCCTTCACTATACTGGGGCAATAGGACTCACACAGACCACAGGTTGAGCACCCCCTGCTGGCCTCACTAACACCACTTCCAACAGCAACCTAGTTTTCCCATGTGGTCTCCCATCCAGGTACTAACCAGGCTCAGCCCTGCCTACCTTCAGTGAGTAACCGGTCTTGGGCTGCAGGGTGATATGGCTGTTATTAAAATAATTTAAAAAACTAATAAAAAATGCTAATCTTTGTTATCTAAACATATTACAGGCTTGTTTACAAACCCATGGGAGTTTCATAACCTGTCACATAAGGCCACATGTTTCCAGAAAACATACTCTACTGTATGCTACAGCTTTACGCACCTCTGGATGCATTGCAAGTTTGAGCCGACAAATGCATTCCATACAGCAGGCAGCCTGGACGGCCTGTGCAAGTGGAGAGAGGTGCAGGTAGCTGAGTTTCACTGCTCAAGACTGAGCTTATTGTCCTGTCTCTGTGGGAAAGCCACATTACTTCCTTCAAGGGCGATTACCAGGAAACTTAAGATGCTGTATCAATGACGCTTCTCACGTTTGCCGCAAGAACACACAAAAAAAAATCTTCCCCACATATCTACACACATGCCATACACACAAATGACGAAGACTAACTGGGCTTTATCACACTTGGTCTAGGTGTGAACATCAATTTTCTCAGCGTGGCCTACGGATGCGAGCAGTTGCTTCTCGGCAGGAGAGAGATAAGTCGCTTATTCTGATAGAATGAAAGATGAGAAGATGTGGAAGGCAAAAGGTCACCGTTATCTTGGGGAAATTGTGCAGCTGCGTGTCTTTGTCTTTCAAGCAGACTGCATTTGCTGTAGGAATACAGCAATATATCATTTCATTATCGATATTGCAATGTGCGATTCTGCTATGGTCATATCGCAAGATCTGCAATGTTGAGTTGGGATTTTAATAATTATCCACCACAGTTCATGTGATTTGTGGAGCCATCGCAAACTTTAACCCTAGTTGAGTGAAAACTACACTGTTAAGTATCTACAGTAGTATCTACAGTATTTACTGTAGTATCTGTAGTATCTACAGTAATTTACTGTAAATCAGTTACAGCAATAATACTGTATTTACATTTATGACACCCTTTATCTTGCTCTATATGTATTTACAGTATTGTATATGTTTGCTGTAAAATTTAGTGCAGTAACAGTAATTTTCACAATGCAAGTTTAAAATATAGTAACATACTGTATAACTGTTCTACAGTAAAATACAGTTAATTTTACTCTTAAATACTGTGTAATATACAAACTTTTTTTACAGTGTAATTTTGGATGTGTTTTTAAGACGGTGTAATATGGTTATAATAATTTTCATCATTATAGTAATAGTGATAAAATTTCGCAAGCAATTTGTCTGTCCGTACCAGATGCTCTTCAGAAGTGCACAATAGAGCACTGCACTCCCAACGAAATTTATAATCTATATAATAAATATTACAAGCAGTGTTAGGTAGTAACTACAGTAGTTACATGTAACGGTGTTACGTAATTTAATTACAAAATAAATGTAACTGTAATTCATTACAGTTACTGAAGAACAAATGTATAATTAAATTACAGTTACTTATGAAAACGTTAAAGATTACAAATTGGGTTACATCTAAAAATATTCTTTAAAAATCTGTGAATAATATTAATCTGTTGCTTTGCCTGCTTTTAATATGCACAATGCCTTCTGCTAAGGCCATTTATTAAAGCGGTGCTATTCTGCTATAACTACATTTATCAGTAGCGTGGCAGTAGCATCGCTACTTTCTAAATCAATTAGCTTTTTAGTAGCGAAGCTATTATTTTAGGCAAATAGTGCAGTAGCGTCCACACAAGCTACATTTACCGATCGCGGATCAATAAGTGACGGCACCCGACATTCACGGAGCTGTGAGGCCAGTGTCTAGTTGATGAAAATAAAGCCATATGATGGAGAGAATGACAATTTCTTCTTCTACCTGTTTTCAGTGGTCGACAACAAAATTTTCTGCGTTACTGATACCTCTTGCTCTGGTCGATGACGTCGCCAACCAAGGCTAACACGAGAAATTTGCTTGATGGAAAGAAGACTGAGGGAGAGGAGGTCTATATATATATATATATATATATATATATATATATATATATATATATATATATATATATATATATATATATATATATATATATATATAGTTTACTGTAGTAAAGGCTAAAGTATACTATAGTAATTACGATTATTAAGTAATTATTACTATAACTAATATTATCATGATAGTTACTAATAATACAAAATTATGTAGTGTAATTTATTAATGAAGAGTTGTAAATATATACAGTTGAAGTCAGAATTATTAGCCCCCATTTGAATTTTTATTTTCTTTTTTAAATATTTCCCAAATGATGATTAACAGAGCAAGGAAATTTCACAGTATGTCTGAAAATATTTTTCCTTCTGGGGAAAGTCTTATTTGTTTTATTTCGACTAGAATAAAAGCAGTTTTTAATTTTTTAAAAGCCATTTTAGGGACAAAATTATTAGCCCCTTTAAGCTAATTTTTTTTTTCAATAGTCTACAGAACAAACCATATACAATAACTTGTCTAATTACCCTAACCTGCCTAGTTAACCTAATTAACCTAGTTAAGCCTTTAAATGTGACTAAGCTGTATAGAAGTGTCTTGAAAATTATCTAGTAAAATGTTATTTCCTGTCATCATGACAAATATAAAATAAATCAGTTAATAGAAATGAGTTATTAAAACTATTATGTTTAGAAATGTGTTGAGAAAATCTTCTCTCCGTTAAACAGAAATTGGGGGAAAAAATAAAAAGGGAGGCTAATAATTCAGGGGGGCTAATAATTCTGACTTCAACTGTATACAATAGTATAATGCTTATTCCTAAATATTTCCCTTTACTATAAATTACTATAGTATTTTAAATGTGTAACACCTGGTTTTATTGGATTTTATGTTTTTGCTGTTATATGCTATAACTTGTTTCTGTTTGGTACAGCATATTATTTGCAGTAAATAATTGTACTGAACAAGTATGCCTCATATGTTTCATTGACAGTTTTATTGATCACTAAGATATGATTGATTTGGAATTAATTTGCTTCGATTTTAAAATGAAAATTGCAAAAAATAGCATAGATGTATTTTTTTTTTTTTTTTTTTGCAAATGCCACAAAAATCACCCTGTACAACTAACTAAAACTTAGATTTTGTAACAACAGTAAACTATTTCTTTGTTATAAGGTCTGGTTTTGTGGTGGCTGTACTTTATAATTTAATCAATATAATCTTAATTCAAGTTATGAAAGATTTTGAAATTCTAACAGTAAACAGAGCTACTGTAAGGACACACCTGCTTGGTATAAATGCTTAAAAATGTCCATTAGAAACTTAAAAGTAATCAAAAAGTAATCAGATGTAATTAATTACTTTACTTTTATAAAGTAATTGAAAAGGTACACTACTTATTACTTTTTAAATAGAGTAATTTGTAATCGGTAATCTATTACATTTCCAAAGTAACCTCCCCAACACTGCTTACAAGTACATGCTATGACTGATATTTAGTGGTTCACACTCAGTCACAGTTGTGTGCTAGGTATTTCATTTTTTAGACCTGAGGTAAACTATCTGTGGTAACACTTTATTTTGATGGTCCATTTGAGTTTTAGTAGACTGTCTGCTTAATATCTGTTGATACTGCTCCTTCAACAGATATTTAAAGGACTATGAGATACTTTGCAAGTACATGTCAACTTACACTAACCCTAACCCCAACCCCCAACCCGCAAGTCTACTTATAATCTAATGAGAATTAGTTGGCATGTAGATGCAATGTAACTTAATTCAACAAACGGACTATCAAAATAGTGTGACAATAAAGTGCAATAAATGTCACGTAAAATGGTATTTAAACTCAATTTAGTAGCATTAAACATTGAATAAAACACATAATCAGTACCTGAGGTGATCGTTGTCATAGACGTTTATGCTGTTGTTCAGTCACGACGTCGCTGAAATATAGAAACCAGTTCTAATATTGAAATTTTGCACATTATTCCTGAGAATGGTTAGAAAAAAACGAATTTGAACACAGAAAATATATATTTTATCACGTCGCAGCTTCTGATCTTTTGTAGTTAGGACCAATGTTGGGGAAATGCATTACAATAATAATAATAATAATAATATTAGTTTTGTAAGTAACGAGTTATGTTTTAGTTTGATTAAATAGTTTTTAAAAAATAAATTGCTGAATTAAAATTAAAGTAGTCACAATGAATCATGCAGTCAATGAGAGAATGTGTTCATTATTTTGAACGCATTGAAGAAAAGGAAAAGGGGATTGTCTCAATGGACAGCGATTTTACTTAACATAACAGTACAAAAGTAGCAAACACATTGCTTTAAACTTTCAATAATCTGTATATACTGGATGTATAGCTCTGGAGTCAGGAAGTTCTTAGATAACATTATCCTAAAATATTATTTTTTGATGGGTTTTTTTTAAGGTAAATGAACGTGTAGGTTATACAGTGTGTTGTTAATGGCAGAAGGCCTAAAAAAGCAAGAAAAAAAAAACACGTTTTTGAAAGAGATCAAGCCTCAGCCAGGTAATAAAAAGTAACGCAAAAGTAATGCAAAAAGTAACTCAAATGTACCGTAGCACATTACTTACCATAAAAAGTAACTAAGTATCACAACAAGTTACTTTTTTGGGGGATTAACTGAATATTGTAATGCACTACTTTCCCCAACTCTGGTTAGCACACAGTTTAATATTTCAACCGAATATAAACCAAGAAGTTATAAAGTTTGAAGCTTTAACGAGATTACTTGTATTCAATTATTTATACAATGAAGACCACAGTGTGATTTAACATTTGACTATCGCATTTCTGTACCTCAATACTGTTCCATTCAACAAACAACCATAAAACACTGTTTATTTCACTTGTATTTTAGTTCTATTGTATTCATCTAACTTTGTAATTAGTTTATTATATTTTATGCAGATACTCGGCTACAAAATGATACCAATCAATCTAAAACTATGAAGTCTTTGCAAATAGTTATACTGTATGTCACCTTGAGATATTATATTAATATCGCAATATATATATATATATATATATATATATATATATATATATATATATATATATATATATATATATATATATATATATCGCAGACAAATAAAACACTGCAATGTCAGATTATGGCAATATCGTGAAGCCCTAATTTACAGCACGGTAAGGCTAAATTGATAGTTTAGCCAAAACGCAATAGACAATATTACAAGTTTTAATATGACGCGCCATCTGAAATTTTGTATGTAAGTTCAGTGATTTCAGATTCATGGCAATGAGTAGGTTATTTTCATTGCCTTTAAAATGAAAAAATATATAAACATAAAAGAAAAGTGCTCATTTAAGAAGAAATTTTCAGACAGCACTTCAAAGTTTTTGCATCCAAACTCTTCCTATGCACTAATTGGGTTGTTACATAATCGTATGCACACTTACAAAACAAAGCAGAGAAGTCAAAGAGAGTTTTCGTAGTCTTGGATATACAGTATAGTTCTTGCTCAATTAATCATCTGCCGCCACACACACCCAACTTCTCAATTTATTTAGAACAAAGGCAGCATGGGCACTGATTGGCACACACTTGTTGCTCCTCAGGCAGTGCATACTGTCCTCTAGTGGTTGACAGAGTAGCATCACTGTGCTTATGTGAGCCAGAACAGTGTTGACAAGGACTAATGGCCCCCTTTGCAGCTAATGATGGAGCTATGTAGACAGCTGCTGTGCAGTCTCTTCAAATGCCAGCACTGACCCCGGCCTTTGAGGATGAGGGGAAAAAACTCTCTCTTTCTTATTTTCTCTTTCTCTCTCCCGTCCCCGTGCATGAAAGTATTCCTCTTTTGCTATTCAAAGCTCATCACCCCATTCGCTTCCTTTATCTAGACCTGCTTCTTTTGGCTTTTTCTTCCTTCTCACCTGTATGCAAATGGGCCAGCATTCTGTTTCATTAATCTGCGAGAGAGAGGTAGGGTGAGATAGCAGCAGATTGCTTCCGCTGCCGCAGAATGTGCGCCGCACTTTGGCCACAAGTTAATTTATTACTGGAGGGTTTGGAGCGCCTGGCGGACAGGGGATGTTTGTTAAAGATCCTTTTCACTCCATTCAGTCGGGCCAGAGCGCAGCGCTTTGAACCCCAGCTATTCCCCCTAAAGAGTGCCCATTCAGAGAGCGCAGGCAACCTGAGGAAAGAAGCAAAGGGGACAGTTCTTGAGAAAGAGAGAGCGAGACATAGATGGAGTGAAAGAAAGAAAAGAAAGAAAGAAAGAAAGAAAGAAAGAAAGAAAGAAAGAAAGAAAGAAAGAAAGAAAGAAAGAAAGAAAGAAAGAATTAAGGCATACTTTGAAGAAAGAAAAAATTAAAGCATACTTTCAAGAAAGAATGAAAAAAAGAAGACTTGAAGCATACTTTTAAGAAAGAAAGAAAGAAAGAAAGAAAGAAAGAAAGAAAGAAAGAAAGAAAGAAAGAAAGAAAGAAATAAAGAAAGAAAGAAAGAATTGAAGCATACTTTGAAGAAAGAAAAAATTAAAGACAGAATGAAAGCATACCTTTAAGAAAGAAAGAAAAAAAAGAAAGAAAGAAATGAAGAAAGAAAAAAGAAAGAAAGAAAGAAAGAAAGAAAGAAAGAAAGAAAGATAGAAAGAAAGAAAGATCTGAAGCATACTTTCAAGAAAGAAAAAAGAACTGAAGAATACTTTTAAGAAAGAAAGAAAGAAAGAAAGAAAGAAAGAAAGAAAGAAAGAAAGAAAGAAAGAAAGAAAGAAAGAAAGAAAGAAAGAATTGAAGCATACTTTGAAGAAAGAAAAAATTAAAGACAGAATGAAAGCATACCTTTAAGAAAGAAAGAAAAAAAAGAAAGAAAGAAATGAAGAAAGAAAAAAGAAAGAAAGAAAGAAAGAAAGATAGAAAGAAAGAAAGATCTGAAGCATACTTTCAAGAAAGAAAAAAGAACTGAAGAATACTTTTAAGAAAGAAAGAAAGAAAGAAAGAAAGAAAGAAAGAAAGAAAGAAAGAAAGAAAGAAAGAAAGAAGAAAGAAAGAATGAAGTGGATGTGGAAGAACCCTGAAGTTGGTTTATTTTGCAGTAATGACTATTGGCTGAACATGATCCTCGTTATTGCATGGCTAGGAAAGCAAAGAATGAGACATAGCATCAATGTTTACTTACACAGTTTAGTGGTTATATCCAGCACACAGCACTTGTTTTAGCACTGAATGTTAATGTCTGATATTATACTATCCCAATCCCTTGATTCTACTTTATTTCTATACATATCATGGGGGCAGGGAACTATATCTGTAAACGTGTATGTTCTATATAGTAAGAATGTGTGTAATATAAATGAAATAGACACCAATCCACATGTGAATGGCATAAGTTGTGTCACCTTACTATCACTTTACTCTCACTATCATAGTTGTGTCCCTTTACATATTCTCCTGGCCTCATGAGATCCAACTGTTTTATATTTCTGAATCACAGCAGATGTAGTGGGTAATCTAGAGACTTTCCCAAACCCTTTATTAAATATTTCTGACATAATATTTTCATTTACGGTTTTTACTGTTACTGTTTTATTATGTATAAGGGAAGCAGGTGTATTTTAAAAGCAGACTCCAAAATGTGCATAAAAATAGGTGAATGGAAACAAAGTTACTGCTACAACTAAACTGACAAGCTCTACTGCTGGCACCTTCCCAAATTTATCTTTAAAACCCATAATTAAAAGAAAAATTTCAACTATTCTTATCACTTAACTTGATCTGAAACACAAAACACACACACATACTTCTTAGTATAGGTGGTTTAGGAGGTTTCTCCATAGCCATAGTGTATTTTAAACAGTGAAAAAATTTACTTACTACATCACCCTACCCCATCCTCTACTCCTAAACACAAACCCCTGCAAGCATTTTGAATGACAAGTACATAATGCATGTCCTCATAAACTATACCTGCCAACATTTGTCCCTGAAAATCTGGGAGACTGGGGGCAGGGGGGGATGGGGGGGCAGATTAAGTTCGGGGGTGAGGTGTCTGAATAACACTGTTGAGAACCGGGTACTGTGTACTGTGGTGTTAGTAACTACTATGAAGCGTGTTTCGGGCTGCCGCTGCGATCAGATACTATACCAATGTTAGCGACCCAGGGGTTTCACAGACCATACCAAAATGCTGAGGACCGGGGGGGGTTGAAAAATAACAAAACAGGAGGATGCCGGAAGATGGGTCTGAAATACGGTAGACTCCCGGGAAAACAGTAGTGTTGGCAGGTATGTCATAAACCACCTCAATGTTGTATTACCTAGGTCATACCAAAGATATTGATACACATTTCTAACCGTTTAAACCACCAAAACCAGTACACACACGTTGGTTGATGGTTTACAGGGACTTGTTAAAGACATAATGTATTTTATACAGTAAAAACTGCTTATTATTTTGCCCTATCCCATCCCCACCCCTAAACCCAACCCTTACAGGAAACCTATGACAAAATTTGAAACCACGTTAATATTTCTTTAAAGAGTTTTAAATTACTAGGATGTAACGCATGTCCTCATAAACCATATCGATGTTGTAATACCTAGGTCACATGTGTATTGGTTTTGGTGGTTTATAAGAAGATAAATTTCTATAACATCAGTATTCATTCATTTTCCTTCGGCTTAGTCCTTTATTCATCAGGGGTTGCCACAGCAGACCATTCCAGCATATTTTTTACACAGCGGATGCCCTTCCAGCCGCAACTCAATACTGGAAAACACCCATACACTCTCACATTCACACACATACACTAAGGCCAATTTAGTTTATTCAATTCACCTATAGTGCATGTCTCTGGACTGTGGGGAAAATTGGAGCACCCTGAGGAAACCCACATGGACACGGGGAGAACATGCAAACTCCACACGGAATTGCCAACTGCCCTAGCCGGGACTCGAACCAGTGACCTTCTTGCTGTAAGATGAAAGCGCTAACCTCTCAGCCACTGTGCTGCATGATATGGTTATATGACCTACTGTAGGTATTACAACATGACGACTATTTATGAGGACATGCCTGTAAATGTTCGTTGTGTAAAATGCATCATGTCTATGGAAAGTCCCTCTAAACCATCAATACCAACACACACACACATAAACACACACACACACACAGACATAAGCAGCTGCTGTTAACAAAAGAGCGGGCAGTGCTGAACTTTCTCCCTTATTGTCTCTCGCTATTTCCCGCCCTCCTTCTTCTCGACCAGGCCCGAATGGGGAGCGGTCAGGTGATAAAGTGGCACCTGGCGGACAGGTGTTTGGGAGAGTCTGCCAGGGGTCGGAGGAGATTAACCACCCTCGCTCACCTGAGCAGAGAAAGACAGGGGGCAGGTGCATCTGCTGGGGCTGTGGCGCACACCGAAAGTCAAAAGGGCCTCCGCACGACAGCAACAGCCACCTAATTACAGTCAGGGAGGCGTGCGGAGAGGGCGTTGAATAGAGGAGGAGCAAGAGGAGTGGATGGTTCAGTCTCTACATGTCAAATCGAGGACCCTCCTTGATCCAACTGCATTGTGTAGGTGCAGTGACAACCTCTCTTTTTCTTCGCCATGCCCTGCCAGAGGGTGAGGTTGGACATTTCTTTTACTCCTATTACAGCAGAGCCTAGCTATCTCCTTAATTACAGCTTGAAATAAAAAATGGCAAGGATGGGTTTTCAGGAGCGGGATTTGGGGCTGGGGTCCAGGTGCTGGGCGGGTGAGCAGAAATAGAGGGAGGCGAGAATGAGAGGCATCATTAGTACTTAAAGAGATCTTTAGCCAAACTTCCCGCCAATGACAACAGGACTGTCAAATGTCCCCAAACAATGGGTTCTATACCATGATCTAACATAGATGAAAACATTAAGGTGACATCAGTCGCAACAAGTTGACAAAGGGTCAATAAACATTTACTTTTATTCTTGCTATCAGGTATATGATATGAACAGTATTGTCAAAAATGTATTGATGAGAAGGACTGGTTTTGGATGAGACGTTAAACCGAGGTCCTGACTCTGTGGTCATTAAAAATCCCAGGATGTCCTTCAAAAAAAAAACTAGTGGTTTAACCATAGACTGTAAAATATATGGACATAGTATCTGTGATGTCACCCATAGGTTTCTAAAGAACCCAAAAGAAGCTACCAATAGGCCTGGCCAACCGTCACCATTTTGTTTGCGTGTCATCGCACCGACCGGGGGACACCAAACAAGGGCAAAGAGGCGGAGTGTGAGCGGAGCTACAAACACCTGCTAGCCTTTTGCTTACACAGGCTTTTCTTTGGGAGAAACGCTTAATACTTCATTACCTGCGACTCGTTTGTGTTCTGACCACATGTGCTTGGTTGTGTATATCAATAAAGTGTTTAGACTTTTAAAACACTGTTGTAATACATTGAGCCACTAAACATTGTTCTTATGACATTTTTCTACAGAAGGAAAACGCAAATTACTTCCCAATAGTTCAAATATAGTCTGTGTTAGTAAATGCAAGGCTATTTATGAAATCCAGGCACAACACTGTATGACAATGTTTCAGATGACTGTTCTAGAGCCTACAGCTAATCAATCTGTCAGATTCCGGAGTGCATTACAGATCTAAAGAAAAGTATAAATGATAAATGATCTTAAATAAAACAAATACATTTATAGAGATGATATACATGTATATAATTTCACTCACCTGGTAAATGAAGGCCACGTGAATGGTTTGTGAGCACAATTAAGTGCACACAGCATGCCATATCATCTGATAATTGTAAGAAAAAATTCCAAAAAGCAACTGAATTTGTAAAGCCACATAAAACAAAACAAAAATACCATGTATATGCCGAGTTCAGTGGCTAATCAGCCGGAATCAGCTGAGGTGACCCGACGATGACCAGCAACACCCAGGGTTGGCCCTGAACATTTGGGGGCCCTAAGCAGAATAATTTTGGGGCCCTACCTTGCTCTTATTAGTGGAGTAATGCCATGGCATATCAGCCCACAATGGTTTTATTGCTTACTGAATACAGTCAATAAAACAGAAATGTAAAGCTTAACCTTTACTTACACATACTATTCAGTGGGTTGTTACATGAGTGTAGTTACACCAGTAATACAAAAGTAAATACTATGTAAACGTGTGTACATACACTGTAGTTACATACTACTTACACATCTAATTACCATGTAAGTTCACAGGTATAAGCGACAATATAAAGTGGGACCACACTTTTTCCCGAATTTTCTTTTATGCATATTTAACATAATTTTTTTTTTTGAACTTGCTTTGACTATCAGAGAGTAAAAACTAAAATTTTTCCCATTTTGGACAGTTAAAAATAGGGTTTGGGACATTTCATATGCCGCAAAACAGTTGCAGGATGACATTGTATGTCTGTAGCAAAATATAAAAAATTTTAAAGATTTTTTAAATAGCCACTTAAGAGCTAAAAATGTGCTGTCCACGTATGTGGACACTCGGGCCCTAGGAGGTTATAGATGTGCCACATTTATTTTACTTAATAACTCACTGAATGATTTGGAAATTTTAAAACAGCAATATTTTTGTCAACTAGCAGCTTCAAAAATCTTAAATAAAGGGACCAGTGATTCACTTTTTGTCTTTAGAGCATTTAAAACATATTCTATTAATTTAGCAAACAGATTAAAGAGTGTACATTAAACTATTACTTGAGCTCAGTGAAGGCCAGGAACACATATTCTTCAAATCCAGGATATTTTTTATTCAATTTTATGTGCATAAATAAGTCGGAGCTGCTGTGTCAATGTTTTTGCCTCTGTCGCACCGAGTCCACAACACAAGCTCGCCTCAAATAATGGTCAAAGCGAAAGCAACAGGTGCTGGAGCTCTTGAAAGCAGCAAGATTGTCGGGTGCATGAGCATAACTTTTTGTCTAGTCTATTTGAAAGTAATCTGATCACACCAGTTGCGTTTCCAGGCACAGCTTCGCGCAAGGAAACGGGAGCGCGCACGCGTTTTAAACAGATCACATCAGCTTTTGGCGCGAGTGATCATCCTCTCATTCGGTATTCACCTGCTCGCGCTAACAGTTATTTTTGTCAGTTGTACTGCTTCTCGATTCTAAGATCGCATTTGCCATCCTTATTGTCGAACCCTGCTTTTAAGAAAACTACATCGAAATCCATGACGTTATAGCTTGACTCTGATGGCTCGTTTTCACTGAGTGGTACAGTACGGTACGGTTCGGGTCAGTACGGGTCATGTTCATCAGGCTTGCGTTTCCACTACAAAGGGTACCCTTTTGGTGGGCGTGGTGTACAACAGAGAGTTTCAGTTGACGTCATTCTCGCTCGAATAAATGTCTACAGTAAAGCTGTACAGGTCGTTCACATTATATGAGAAGCTCTTCTCACAAAACAGATGCTTTAAACATATTAATACTTGTTTATAATTGTTTATTACTAACATTTCTATGAACTTTTGATTATAACTGCAGATCAATGACAGTGTGACAGTGTTACAGCCTACTGAAACGTCTGCAATTATATAAAATAAATGAATAAATGAACATATATGAACACACACAGCCCCATAAAGTCTCCGATATGTTACCACTTACAGAAAAACTACACACAGCTTACGTTAAGTCCTTATTTGAGTTCAAAAACAACACACAACATATACAGTTGCCCACAGTCAGAGCTAACCTCTCATCTGTATCTTTAATCTTCACCAGCATATGTAGCCTCTGTTAGAGAGTAATTCCGTCATTCCGAGTTCATAATAGTCCAAAGGTGATGATAAACATGGCAGCTTGTTCATGATTTGTTCATGGCAGATTGTTCAGGTTGCTGAAACTATTTGCTCCTGTGTTTTGTTGGGTTTCTCCTTTTTTGGCGCTTCACTCTCGCGTTTGTCCTTTTCTTTCTGAATGGATCAGATGTCAAAGACGCTTCAATAATCACACACACGTTATTATCATCAGCTCAAAAAGTTTGTTATATCAAATATAGACGCGATTGCGAGCTCCCTGGAGAAAGCGAAAACCGCTCGCACTTTTAGACGGGCTCGTAAAACCACAACAGGACACAGATTCTTGGCTGTGTGGCTGTTCATCAAGACAACGACCAGGTTTGTTTTGAGCCCGGGTCAACCATGGATCATTATTATATGCATATAGTTGTCTTGGCTGTGTATTTAAAAAAACATGGCGGTTCCTTTTGTTTTCATTCTGGCTAGCTTCACCAGGGGTGCGTTTCCCAAACAACGACCTAACTCGCGGCTGAACTATCATATTGCGATGCATCGTTTGGCAAAAAAACGATGTAGCGATGAGTGTTTCCCAAAACCTGTAGTTTCTCTGTCACAGATCCATCTCTTGAACCACGTTAGTTATAACGTAAAACGCCCATAATGCTGCTCTAAACGGGGTGGACGTCGTCATTTCTTTGTGCAAATTATATTGTTTTACACAAACACGCATTTAAAATAAAATCCAATATTAGTTTTGGTAAAAACATGCACTCATTTTCCATATTCATTGAATATGTAAATGGCACATATAGGGCCAATGTTTGCTTTACTAATATTATTGAGAAGTTGAACATTACATATTCTATTCTAAAACATAAAATCACTTACAAAAGCTAACACTATTCTAATATCATATATAAATCATATAAATAAACAAATAATGAGGCTATTTATTATAAATATATTTACGTTAATCATAATATTATTGATGATGATGATTATTATTATTATTATTTAGGATATTGTTTATTTATTTAAAAAAATTACAATTTGACACATGCAAACCACAGCAGAAAGTTCTAACCAACAGACCCATGTCATATACAGCAGAGAAACTTAATAAAACCCACTAAAATAAAAGAATTAACGTATACTATGTTTTTTTATTTTCACAAGCTTTGGAGACGCAACATAATTTTCACTTTTAAATATACCTATAGCTTTCGCCATGAGGCTGTGTTCAAAATTACATCAATGTTTTCAAAGTGCACTGCGAAGGGAGCACAATTGTAAACATGAAGTTTGCTAAAACTGAACTGTAAAAATACTTTGAAAGCAAATTACACCTAAGAGAGATGACCTTAATGCTTTTTTATTTTTAATAATTCCAACTTTGAATGTTAGAATGTTCTAGTTTAATAGGGCATAGGGGGGATAAGTGGGAATAGAACACAGCCAGGAACTATGCTTCTAACTACAGCTCCAGAGGTGTCGTTTCAAGTGCTCAAGTTTGCGACGCAGTTTGCGAATGTTCGTTGGAGCGATGGATTCGGGAAACAGCAAATCAAAGATCTATGTTTGTAATGACGGAACTTGCGACCTTAGTTGGTTAACGATGGTATTGGGAAACGCACCCCAGATCGTGACGTATCTCTGTAAACCAATCAGCGTTCAGCTGCGCGTGTAGCTCCACCTTTTGGTACTTTTCTCGTCTTTGGTACCCTTTCGAAAGGGTGCCAAAAAGTGGTACGGTACGGTTCGGTTCAGTGCGCTTTTGATAGTGAAAAAACCCATAAAAGCGTACTGAACCGTACCGTACCACTCAGTGGAAACAGGCCATGAAGCTTTAGGTGCATTCGACATGAAGCACAGCTGAAGTCGGTGATCAACGAGATTAGCCAAGCGCAGGCGGGGGCGAAGTAGAAAACGGAGCCATCAAGCCGGACAGCCGGACACTTCGGGGTTCAAAGTTGCGGCAGTCATGATGACCGATCACAAGGCGTCATCATTTTTGTATTTTTTATTTTTTTAGTTAACAAAAGATTTACAAATAAAACAGAATACAGTCTCTACAAACTATAGTTCATTTTTAAACAATAAGGGAATTATGAATTAAATAACAAACGCATGGGAGAAATAAGGAGAAACGAGAGGTAATATAAACATAAAAACAAACAGGCCTATTAAATACAAAGCAGTAAGCACAAATTCTAGGAGTTTAAACATCACTCTAGGCTAATACTTCTTCTTTGAATATGCTAAAAAGGGGTTTACATTTATTTACATTTATAGATATAAAACTTTCCAATATATATTAGTGTAAAACCCAAAACTTTAAGTCTTAAACAATGATTAAGATTATTCTAGATAAGGAAAGCATGTTCAAAAAAGCACTTTAATCAAAAAAGATTGAACAAAAGGACATTCCTAAAATAAGTGAGCTACACTTTAAGTAGAAGTTTTATTATATATATATGAAGAGTTTGGTTTGTCAGTATATATATAATATAATTATTACAAGTCTGTAAGACTTATTTGAGTTAATATTTAGGTTATTTACTAACATACTGTATATCATTTAAATTGTTTATGGAGCTGAATGCAGTAAATGTCTGTATAAAAAAGGTTGAAAATAAATCTATGCAAACAAGCTAGCCTTTATAACCAGATTATTTAACAAAAGATGATACTGCAGTAAAATATTTGTAATCTTTTAATAAGCATGATGTGTACAAGATAGAGAGGGTATAAAAAGTTAATTGTTTGTTTTGAAATTTGTGAGACGGAAGTTGTCCAATAATAAACCCGAATAATATCGGTGTCGTCATCAGACCTCGTGCAGCCGCTCTTCATATGCTGCAAGGCCTGAATCAGTCATCCAATCTCGGAGCACTGTCGCGGTACTTTGATGCCACATGTGACAGTCACATGGCGTCGGCGCAGCATCAATCCGGACAAAATTTCTAACCAGCATGCACCGCTTTAAAACAGATTTTGATCGATCTGCGCATCGCTGCATGAAGTCGAACGCACCTTTTGATTCTCTGACTGACAGACAGCAGCTGATCAGTGACAGCCTACGTGACTGACAGCTCACCTACAGTATAAACAATTAAATGGTAAACATTTTTTAGTTAGCCTATTGAATCCTCTTTTTAAAAATATATGTTTTTTTTGTTTTGATATTACCACTAAATCAATGAGCAAACTCGGAGCACTTCACCGGCGGTGACTCTCTTCCCAGGGGATTTTGAGCTCGCGCAGCATCCTGAACGTTCTATATCTGTTATATTGCCCTTTGTAAAGAAACTGGTCTGGCAGATACCGCGTTTTGTGAAAAAATACATTTTGTAGTAGCCCTAAAATGTACATTCTTTGATGTTATTAATGGCAGCAATTCACACATAGATTAAGGTACATCTGAACAGTGATTTCCAATAATAAAATTCAAATGTCAAAAAATGGCGTTTATCACGTTTTGCAACCAAACTCTTCATATATATATATAATGAGGAATAATATATAAACTCATTAAAAAAGCAAAGAAAACATAAGAAAGTATTTATTGTTCCCTGTTCCTTCCCTTGACTTATTTTCTAATTGGTGTCTAGATTTTTGAGATGCAAGTTTCAGAGATTAAACTAGGATTCATTAAATTAGGACAAAACTCTTATAAACATGTCTCAGTAAAAAAATACCAGTGTGCAATAAATAAGACACTTCAGTAAAATTGCAAACTTCAGACGAAGTTTATTCATTTGTAATTGCCTATTTTCAATAAATGTGCAACTAGATTATGTCTTTAACATAATGTTTTTTTACCACTTAAAAATGCTAAAAATTATCTTGTGCTTGTTCTCAACGTCATTTTCTGCTCCTCCGTCTGAAGAATAGATTTGTTTCATTTTCATGGTCCAATTTTTTAAACAAAAAATCAGGAAAGGAGCAGGTAATAAAGGAAAGATCATGGCTGTGTCTGTGCGAACAGATTCGCATTCATGTGGTGGCCGGTCTGTCTTGCAGGTTACCTTGGAAGAATGAACTGAAACCGCGGGAACACAGAACGCATATGAGAAACGAGATGCTGCGAGCTTCCTGTTGATCATATGACTTTCACCTTTCAATGACATTTCAATGTTCATAAAATAATGATTATTTTATATACATATTTGTTTCTTTATTGTGAATATATATAACTATTTATGTGCTAAAGCACTGTCAATAAAGCTCATTTTTGCAATGCAGATAAAAACGATTTTAGCAAGCAAATGCCTCAGACCACTAGCGCGTGCTGGGGGCCCCCTAGTGGCGGCGGGGCCCTAAGCAGCCGCTTAGTTCACTTACAGGGAGGGCCGGCTCTGGGGAGACCTAGCTGTCACTCAAGTGACCACGCCTTTAATTATGCAGACTTAATATAAATGAAACAGATGAGTTATAAAAAAGTTCAACTCCCTCACAGTTGTCATGAAGGGTAAAATTAGCTATATGCCCCAAAATCGTTCTTTGTACCAGGCTGTAAACACCTTTTTCCTGCTGTAAAGTTGGCCATTTTAACAGTGGGCTCAATAGAAATTTGCTCTATTATGGAGCCAGGACTAGCGGAATTTCAATGAATTGCAGTTTCAGTGACGTCTGTATTAGCTTTACGAGGGTCAGTGGGAGGTTGCTGCTTGGGTTTAGCATGGCATCCTGCCCAAATTTGCATACTGGCCTATGTCCATCATGGCCTCTTAACATCCCCATATCATAATTGGCCTCATCACTCTGTCTCCTCTCCATCAATCAGCTGGTGTGTCGTGTGCGATCTGGCACAATATGGCTGCTGGCCGCTTACTGGTGGTATATGAGGAAATTCCCCCCATTGTGTAAAGCGCTTTGAGTGTCTAGAAAAGCGCTTTTTAAATGTAAGGAATTATTATTATTCTGCTTAATATAATCAGTTTATGAGTTACCGTAACTCTTTTTCATTAAGTCAAAGTAATTATTTTTTAATTGTAAGTTAAACTAACTTATTTGATTTACTGATATTCGCTGTTAGGTTTTACAGTGTAACATCTGCAGCTGCAGGGGAAAGGTGAAGTTAAATGAATTCCAGAAAGGCTTCCTGAAAGCTAAAAGTTTAAAGTGTTCAACCATATGAGATCAAGCGACGCCAAAGCCTCGCTTCAATATTTTATGAATAAACTGAACAGTTTAATGGTCACTTAAGGCAAGCCACACCTGAAATCCTAATCGACAGACACATTTATAGGCACATTCGCTCCCTAAAAACGCCAAGCGGCGGTGAGAACTGCAGACTCTTGTAGCTGACAGAAATGGGACAGGACACGTGAAATACAGCGGTGTGTAATGAGAACTCTGTGTGTGAGCAAGTCAAGAATGCAGTGGGAGGCGAGGGCTTACAAGCTACAAATTCCACGTGCAAAACCCTCAAAAGAAGCAGTAATGGGAAAAAATCTCAATCATCAAACAGGCAGGTTGCAAAGACAAGATAAGCATGGGAGAACTAACAGAGAGTGACATTTCCCACATACCACCATGCCTGACGTCACTTTTTTTTACTGCTGTCAACATAACATTGTTGCAACCTGTATACTGACATAGGGTACTCCAAACAGCGACTCTTTTGGGAGTTCAGTCGATTCAATATGAAAAAATAAATAAATAATAATAATAATAATCAAGGCAACGCATTGCCTCAGTAGGTAGTGCTGTCGCCTCACAGCAAGAAGGTCGCTGGTTCGAGCCTCGGCTGGGTCAGTTGGCGTTTCTGTGTGGAGTTTGTATGTTCTCCCTGCGTTCACGTGGGTTTCCTCCGGGTGCTCCGGTTTCCCCCACAGTCCAAAGACATGCGGTACAGGTTAATTGGGTAGGCTAAATTGTCCGTAGTGTATGAGTGTGAATGAGTGTGTGTGGATGTTTCCCAGAGATGGGTTGCAGCTGAAAGGGCATCCGCTGCGTAAAACATGAGCTGGATAAGTTGGCGGTTTATTCCGCTGTGGCGACCCCGGATTAATAAAGGGATTAAGCTGAAAATAAAATAAAATAAAATAGAATAGAATAGAATAGAATTGAATGAATGAATGAATGAATGAATGAATGAATGAATGAATGAATGAATGAATGAATGAATGAATGAATGAATGAATGAATGAATGAATGAATGAATGAATGAATGAATGAATGAATGAATGAACGAATGAATGAATGAATGAATGATCTTGATAAAATGATTATTGCATCATGTCCTGCCCCAATCCGGTAGTCAGCAATTTCACATGGAAACCAGTAAAACCATGTAATGTGTTCATTCATTCATTCATTTTCCTTTGGCTTAGTCGCTTTATTCATATGTTTTACACAGCGGATGCCTTTCATCCATAATATGGGAAACATCCATACCCACTCATTCACACACATACACTAAGGCCAATTTAGTTTGTTCAATTCACCTGTAGTGCATGTCTTTGGACTGTGGAGGAAACCGGAGCACCCGGAGGAAACCCACACGAACACGGGGAGATTATGCAAACTCCACAAAGAAATGCCAACTGATCCAGTCAGGACTAGAACCAGCGACCTTCTTGCTGTGAGGCAACATTGCTAACCACTGAGCCCCATACTTGATTTATTGAAGTCTAAAAGGTTTTTTCATGTTTTTTAAAAGTGCGAAAGAGAACGTGTGCTGTTCTGTGTATGCGGTCAGTCTCAGAGATGGAACAGTACATGGACATGTAAAGTCATCGTTTAGCTTAGGGTGCATGTCTTAATGGTCAAGCACATGTAAATAAAAAGAGGGCAGTTGTGAGCTTATATTTTGTGAATTGGACTTGGATTCGAAAGGTTGCAGGTTCAATTCCCAATGCAGGTTAAATGCAAGTTCAATTCCCGATACCAGCAGGAATTGAAGATGGGGGGAGTAAATGACATCTTCGATCCACACTCCTCTGGGTGTATGCTCACTGTGTGTACACAGGCTAATTCTGATTATGTACCTCTATATATATTTCTGGAAAGTGCCAAATACGTCCCAGGAGGTATGATTTTTTGTAGCTTTTGTTTTCACGAATCCACCAGAGGCCGCTGTGGCACTTTTTGAGATCTGAAATTTCTCTCGCGAGTGCCATTTGTGCCTGCTCTTCTCGCATAAACCCACCAGAGGCTGCTGTCGACTGACTGACTGATCGACTGACCCACCCTCTGTCCCTAAACCCAACCAATAGTGTTTTTAAAAGCACCAATTGACCAGCGCCCACCGCCTTCCCTAAATCCAACAGACAGTGTTTTCAAAGCAATCCAGAAAAAGGAAAGTCCTCATGTGATTTTTACTATGTTTTCAGATTTTACCACATTCTCACCCTGTTATTAACTTGTTTACTTCATTTTTTGGCTTTTGTTTTTGTCTTACCTGCTTTCTAAAACTGTTCTTCACCGGACTCGAACCCCGTCATCGTGGTCAAATCCGCTCTGCATCTCAACTCCACCGACGTACATGATGAGCCACTGGACAAACTGGTAACAGCAGAAAAGCTGTCCATACGGAGGTAAGAGGTCTGTTGGTAAGCGATAAAAGAAACAGCTTCATACCACAGAGTAGGGTTCATTTTAAAGATGAAATGCAGTCATATGTTTCTCTGGCTACATAATTTGTGATCTCCAGAAATGTATATAGAGCTACGTTTTCAGAATGAGCCTATGTTGTGTGTATGTGTGCTCTCACTAATCGCTCAAAATGAGTGTGTGCACTTGGATGAGTTAAGAGGACCAGTTTTTATTATGGTTAAATCTATACTTACCAAGGTTCACTTCACTTCAAAATTTGTCAAAACACTAAATTGATTAATTTTCAGATAAAACCTAATTTTTTATATAATAAATGATGAATATAACCATATAAATACCATAACGAGTAAATCGGATCCCTGTGGCTTTTACTGTATTCCTGTTGTCGATCATTATTCAAACAACAAAAGACCAAATATTTAAATTGATCTAGCAAAAGGTTTTGAAAACATAGCCAACTTAAAATTATTTTAAATCTTTTTTTTTTTGTTACAGGTTTTCAGCTTTCTGTAAAATGTCTATTTTTTGTTTAACAGAAAAAAAGAGAAACTCATTGAGGTTTGAAACAAGAATAAATTATGACAGAATTTTAATTTTGGGGTGAACTACAGTATCCCTTTAATACTCTACTAATGAAAGAAAGGCACCTCCAACTCGGATGACTTGAGGATAACTTAACCAACATAGGATCATTCTGAAAACGTAACCCTATGTACATTTCTGGAGATCGTCAATTATGTAGCCAGAGGAATGTATGGCTGCATTTCGTCTTTAAAACGAATGCTAGGGGGTGGTATGGCGCCGTTCCTTTTCGCACTTACAAGCTGACTGCTTACCTTCATGTGGACAGCTTTTCCTCTGTTACCAGTTTGTCCAGTGGCTCGCCGCGTACGTCAGAAAATTTGAGACGCGGAGTGGAGTTGACTATGACGACGGGGTTCAAGTCTGGCAAAGAACGGTTCAAGAAAGTAGGTAAAGCAAAAGCCAAAAAATAAAACTGTCACGATGCGGTGATGAGACGAGGACAAAAGGTAGGATTCAAGTGCAATTTTAATGAGACAGTCTTCATGAAGTCTTACGAAGTATCAAATAAACAAACAGAAAAAACAAATGAAACTCAAACAAGACTCAGGCTCTGGAACATCAACATAACAAAACATCCACATGACATACAAAGACTCCGTAACGAACTCAGATAGCAAGATGTATTTATAGTCCAAACAATCTATGATAACGGGTTTCAGCTGTGTGTGTGATTAATGGAAATGGAGTCCGGTGTGTGCAAAGCATAATGTAGGGAATTGTAGTTTTTTACAGGCATGTAGTTCACCAACGATCTTTCCCAACATAGATCGATGGCAATCATGACAAAAACAAACAAGTAAATAACAGGGTGAAAGTGGTAAAAATCAGGCTGCTTTGAGGCCTTTTTTTCTGGATTGCATTTAAAAACACTATTGGTTGGGTTTAGGGAAGTGGGTGGGTGCTGGTTAATCTGTGCTTTTTAAAACACTATCGTTTGGGTTTAGGGAAAGGGGTGGGTGGGGGTGTCGATGGATCGGTCAGTCAGTCAGTCAGTCAGTCAGTCGACAGCGGCCTCTGGTGGATTTACAAAAACAAAAACTAAAAAAAAACGTAGCTCCTGGGACATATTTGGCAGTCTCCAGAAATGTATATAGGGGTACTTAATCAGAATGAGCCTGGGTTAACAGTACATTTACATGGGTGAATTATCCCCTCAACAATTTGGGTCACATTTTATTTTAATGTACATTAAAATAACCATTAACTAATTCTTTCAGTTCAATAAACTACTAATTAGCTGCTTATTAATAGTTAGTAAAATAATAGTTGTGTTTAGGCATTGAGTAGGATAAGGGATGTAAAATAAGATCATACTGAGGCGACACAATGGCGCAGTAGGTAGTCCTGTCACCTCACAGCAAGAAGGTCGCTGGTTCGAGCCTCGGCTGGGTCAGTTGGCGTTTCTGTGTGGAGTTTGCATGTTCTTCCTGCACCCCTCGGTGCTCCGGTTTCCCCCACAGTCCAAAGACATGCGAATTGGGTAGGCTAAATTGTCCATAGTGTATGAGTTTTGAATGAGTGTGTGTGAATGTTTCCCCGTGATGGGTTATGGCTGGAAGGGCATCCACTGCATAAAAACGTGCTGGATAAGTTGGCGGTGTATTCCGCTGTGGCGACTCCAGATTAATAAAGGGACTAAGCCTAAAATAAAATGAATGAATAAGATCATACCTTATAAGTGCTAATAAACAGTTAATATAAGCAGGTAATAAGCCAGTAGAAAATGGTGTTCATTGTTACGTAAACTAAAGTGTTACTAGAATTTGTTTAAGATCTGCTTACTCTACACTTTCCATTGAAAGGCATCTCTGATCTTCCTGTTGAGGTCAAACTGTATGAGAATGTTTATATCCCGCTAGTTCTCATAGCCAGGTGCTGCTGCTGGTACTGTTATCTAAAGGCACTATCTTTACTAAAGCAGACAGCGAGTGTTGCATAAATCGTTGAATCAGATTAGCATCTAAGACACAACAGCAAACATACGGCAGAAAAGTTCCTTGATTATTTCAATAGAATGAGAGTACAGTTTCTAGCCATATCGGAAAATAGCAACTTTTTATTTTCTGTAAGTTTTAGTACATGATGTATAACTACAGAAGTTTCAAGCTTTAAATAGGAAAATAATTCCTATTTTGTGAGCAAGATGCTAAAGGTCTAATCTGATTCGATGATCTATGCTAAGCTAAGCATAAAGTGTTTCTGCCAGACCTGGAAATGAGCTGAATGGATTGAAAAAATGGGCAAAACTTAACTGTTTATCCCTAGGTGACTTGTAAAATGAGCTTATTTCTAAAATAAAAGCAGAGTGTTCCATTAAGGACTGGCTAGTGAATGCCTATAAAATACAATGTAACTCTGCCTTAAGCCCTGCTCACACTGTGAGATTTCAGCCACAATTTTGTCATCTGAGACACATTTGGGAAATCCTAAAAGATTCCTGAAATCCTATAGGCTAAAATCTGAGGTCTTTGTCTTAATGGCCATTTTCATTAGATACATTTTCGTTTACCATCTTAGTTTAGACAGAAGGCTGAAACAAAGAGAAAAATATGCACTTTTAAATGAAAATGTATTAGTGTAGATATGACCAAGTCCCACTGAACATTTTGGGTGTCATTTCTTCACCCTTTTCACCCCTTGTTGTTTTAATTTAGAATATATTAACAGTATATTTGGAATTCAATTGGGAGACAAGCTGTTTCTATACCACTAATAAGCATATTAAACAGAAGTACCTTTATTTCTATTAAAATTAAATTAAATAATCAATAAATATGCAAGAAGTTGTGTCACTGGGACTGTTATTTGACGTCTGAGTTAAAAAAAAAAACTCTTTGGCAGCTCCACACATTCCAGAGCAATATGGATCTCCTCACTGCTGACAAAGACATTCCTCAGAAGAACGGCTTGTTTATTATCGGAAGCTTTGACAATCAAGCTGTGTAAACTACACTTTCAGAAGATCAATAACTCAGAATGTTTAAAGCCATTTAGGAAAGTGCGGCTATCTCAGCGATTCTGACCAATTCTGAGTGAAACCGAAGGTGGATAAATAGCATAGAGTAAACATGTTAAATCATTCACATACCATAGTTGTTCACTTGGCTACACAGGTAAGCTGTGCCACTTCGTACGCTGTCCTGTAGGCTATGAGAAATTAGAAATAACAAATTAGAATGACGACAAACCAAGAACATAATTTGCCACCGATTCACTCAAGAGTTTCTTGTTGTTGTTTTTTATAATTGGGTTTTTTCTCTCACAGGTAAAGGTAGATTGTCTGCAAACTTATTAAACTTAACAATAACTTGCTGTTTTTATAACATGAATTACGAGAGTTCCATAATGGCTCCATTCACACATGCTGATTAAAAATAACAGTGTCTAAAATATACACTACCTGACAAAAGTCTTGTTGCCTATCCAAGTTTTAGGAACAACAAATCACTTGACTTCTAGTAGATTATTTGGTATTAGAAGTGGCTTATTGGGGGTAAGGGCTTCTAGATTACGCTTATTTTACCAAAATAAAATATGATCATGCCTTGATTTTTAATTATTTAATTAGGACAGTAAGGTCTGACTTTGCTCAGACAAAAGTCTTGTCACTTAACAGAAATAGTGTACAGGATAGAATACAAAGTCATGGTGCAGTGGAAGAAGAATTAATATTGTGTATGACTCCCATGAGCTTGTACGACTACATCCAAACATCTCTGCAATGACTCCCGAGTTCATCAAGATTCTTTGGATTCATCTTCAGTGCCTCCTCCTTCATCTTACCCCAGACATGCTCAATAATGTTCATGTCTTGTGACTGGGCTGGCCAATCCTGGAGCACCTTGACCTTCTTTGCTTTCAGGAACTTGTGGAGGCTGAAGTATAAGTAGGAGTGCTATCTGCCGGAGAGTTTGCCCTTTCCTGTGGTTTGTAATGTAATGGGCACCACAAATGTCTTGATACCTCAGGCTGTTGATGTTGCCATCCACTCTCCTGCACACCCCACACTGATTGCAACTGATTTCTGTGAGAATCTTGGGTCCATGCGGGTTCCAATAGGTCTTCTGCAGTATTTGTGATGATTGGGATGCAGTTCAACAGATGATTCATCGGAAAAATTTACCTTCTGCCACTTTTCCAAATTATCAACTAAAAGTCAAGTTAATATTTGTTGCTGTTAAAACTGGGTTCGACGACAAGACTTTCAGGTAGTGTATACAAATATATACATATAAATGTTGGGAGTCTTGTGAAATTGAATCCATGATTATCAATAGCCTTATTTTACTTATTGATAAACTCCATGACAACAATATTTTTTTGTTACTCTTACCAATTGTATTAACGTTAAACATGTTTCAGCTAATTTCGTTTTAATAAGTGTAAGTTGAGAAGACTAAAAAAGTTTGTTTTGTCCTAAAAACCAGTATAATACAGTATATTAATAGCCTTAGGATGTTTTTGATTTCTTTTTATATTTTTGTATGTGCCTTCATGTCTGTTTCAGCAGCTTTTTAGTTTAATAATTTCTCTCTTAAACAAAATTGATTTAATATCATTTGTAGTCATTTGAAACAATACTGTATAAGAAATAATCAAATAATAAACATAAGAATAAATCAAAATTGCAATGTATTGGCAGTGATCATTTTTTCACTTTAATGCTACGCAACAAAAAACATTTAAATACCGTTTAATACCAGCCACTGCATTCCCAATGAAATTGTAGGATTTATCATTTACTTCATCCATATTAAACCTCTTTTGCATTATTAAAATTAAACATTTATATAATAGTACATAGAACGACTGATGCTGTTTTGAACCGAGTCACAGTTCCGACTTTAATTTTGTTTGCTAGTTATTTTATTTTCAAGTATTATTTTATTTTAAAACTGCTATCTGCTGCAGCTTTCAGTAGCCTAGTATGGAAAATTGGAAATAAATGTCACATAAAATGGTATTTAAACTCACATTAGTAACATTTAACACTGAATAAAACACATAGCCTAATCTGTACCTGAGGTGATCGTTGTCGTTGTAGTTTTATGCGGTTGTTCCGTCGGTAACATTGCAGAAATAGAAATAGTTTCTAAAATAGAAATTTTGCGCGTCGCGGTGGCAGATGACAAGCACAAAAACTATTTTAACATGGAAAAGATAGCTTTTTATCGACAGTTTAACGACACTATTGGCTGACAATAGCGCTTGTCAACCACAAGGGGGAGCCGCGAGAGAAATATGCATAGGGTCGCTATGCACTTTGTTTCCTTCCTGAGCATCAGGGAAAAAATGGATCTCACAATAATATTCACAGCTTGCAAGGGGTCAAATATGCAAAATATGCTGGAGAATCTGCAGGATTATTCTGAAGAGAAGCCATTTCATTTGTTCAGAACAAACAAAGGACTTATAAACAGTCATCACAAAGGATACTCATAGATCATTCATTTTCGGCTTAGTGCCTTTATTAATCAGGGATCGCCACTGCAGAACTTATCCAGTATATGCTATGCAGCCCTTTCAGTTGCAACCCATCACTGGGAAAAACTCATCATCCAGATAAATATCAATTCCATAAAATCTAGTACTAAAAATAACATTGGTATTTAGTATTGCTCTTATTTGTTAAAAATTGAATCATTTTCACAGATTCTGCAAGAGGTTTTGTTTGCCACTGGTTTTCACGCACATTTGTCACTAAAACCCTCAGTGAGGCTGCAGAGGAAAAGGTAAAAAAAAAAACTGTGGAATGGGACTGTGTGTATTTGTTTGTAGATGAGAGGATGTTTGTGTGTGCACATGGTCACTGATGTGTGTTCTGCACAAGGTCAGGCTGACCACGACGTCCGTGTTGGGAAAACATGCCCCGTGTAAGTGTGTTATTTTGTATGTTCATTCCCCTAAATCAGTGGAAAACAAATTGTGTGTGTGTGTTTTATCTACTTTCCTGGAGCTGAAGAAGTCCATGTAATCACCTGGCTTTCCAAGTAGCCCACAAAATGGTCTTGACTAAATTAGATATATAATTACCAATTTAAGCACTGCATAGGCCTGTGTGGTCTAAGTCTACTATAAATAACTGGGAAAAAAAAAATTAAAACTTTTGCTAGGCTACCTAAATTTACCTTGCATTAATTCATTCAATTCATCTTTACTGTATTTCTATAGTACTTTTACAATGTAGATTGTGTCGAAGCAGATTAACATAGAAGATTATAGTGAATTGAAACTGTGTCAGTCCAGTTTTCAGAGTTGAAGTTGAGTTAAGTTCAGTTCATTCATTCATTCATTCATTTTCTTGTCGGCTTTGTCCCTTGCGGGGTCGCCACAGCGGAATGAACCGCCAACTTATCCAGCACGATTTTACGCAGCGGATGCCCTTCCAGCCGCAACCCATCTCTGGGAACTTCCCACACACACATTCACACTCATACACTATGACAATTTAGCCTACCCCAATTCACTGTACTGCATGTCTTTGGACTGTGGGGGAAACCGGAGCACCCGGAGGAAACCCACGCGAACCCAGGGAGAACATGCAAACTCCACACAGAAACGCCAACTGACCCAGCCCAGCCGAGGTTCGAACCTGCGACCCAGCGACGTTCTTGCTGTGAGGCAACAGCACTACCTACTGCGCCACTGGGTTGCCCCAGGAGCAAATCCACCGATCGACCAATTTTATTCCATTTTATTATAAAATTATTGAATTATTATTTGATAATTAAAATCACAGGACTGAAGTAACTTAATATCTAACATATATTTTTTTCTAATATTATAAATATATTCTTATATAAAAACCAGCCAACTGAAGTCACTATACTTTTAAAAAGAGATCAAGTCATGTAATTTAAAAACTAATAAAAAGGCAAACAGAAAAATTACAAAACATTTGCTAAAATTAAAAGAGTAGTGTGTAATATTGATTCATTTATTTTCTTTTCAGCTTAGTCCCTTTATTAATCTGAGGTGCCACAGCGGAATGAACTGCCAACCTATCCAGCATATGTTTTACACAGCAAATGCTCTTCCAGCTGCAACCCATCACACTCATACACTACGGACAATTTAGCCTACCCAATTCACCTGTACCACATGTCTTTGGACTTGTGGGGGAAACTGGAGCACCCGGAGGAAACCCACGCTAACACAGAGAGAACATGCAACTCCACACAGAAATGCCAACTGACCGAGCAGAGGCTCGAACCAGCGACAGTGCAGCCCTAGTGTATAATAATACTTATTAATAGTAGTAGTAGTAGTAGTAGTAGTAGTAGTAGTATTAATATACAGTTGAAGTCAGAATATTAGCCCCCTGAATTTTTAGCCCCCTGTTTTATTTTTTTCCTCCCAATTTCTGTTAAACGGAGAGAAGATTTTTTTCAACACATTTCTAAACATAATAGTTTTAATAACTAATTTTAATAACTGATTTGTTTTATCTTTGTCATGATGGACAGTAAATAATATTTTACCAGATATTTTTCAAGACACTTCTATACAGCATTAAAGTGCACATTTAAAGGCTTAACTAGGTGAATTAGGAAACAAAACAAATAAGACTTTCTCCAGAGAAAAAAAAAACAGACATACTGTGAAAATTGCCTTCCTCTGTTAAACATCATTTGGGAAATATTTAAAAAAAGAAAAAACAAATCAAAGGGGGCTAATAATTCTGGCTTCAACGTGTAGTGTATAATACATGAGTTTTTTGGGGGGTGAACTAAACCTTTAAAATGAAAACCGAATATAACAATAAAAACTGTAATAGTATCTCAGTGCTAAAATCGCATTGCAAGTTTGACATCTAAAGCAGTGGTTCTTAAAGTGAGGGTCGCTTGGCGATTTCCAAAAATCAAATTCATTTTATTAAACTATTAGAATTACCATAGTAATAATAGTGGCCAAATGTCAAAAGAAAATCATCACACTGTCACTTTAGCTCTCAAAATTTTTTTATACATTATATTAAACGTTGTTATAATTAAAACATTTTTGAGAGCTAAAGTGGCAGTGTGCCGAACTGCCGATTTTCTTTTTCACCTTTTGCCACTGTGTTTTTGGTCGTTCACCTGCCTTTGAGAATTCTAGATATGCGCACATTTCTGTTTTCTTTGCATCATGGTAATGATAAACATTAAAATAAAACAACAACATGCAAATAAAAAGCCATCAGGGTTCAATTTTTTTGCAACCCCTGGGTGATTACCTTAAATTAAATACACAGCAATAG
Source organism: Danio kyathit (assembly GCA_903798195.1). Taxonomy (NCBI): domain Eukaryota; kingdom Metazoa; phylum Chordata; class Actinopteri; order Cypriniformes; family Danionidae; genus Danio; species Danio kyathit. The sequence goes on along the minus strand of LR812525.1, from coordinate 68,789,047 downwards.
CATCAGATGCAGCACATTCATTTTATGGCATTAGGATAAACTTTCTGACACCTTTATGGCACTCATGTTCATTAAAAAATAATACAGGCCACTAGGCATGAGTAGAAAACCGTTTTTAAGGTATATCGCGGTTTGGAAAAGTCAAGGTTTTAAACCACCAAAACATTCTGTTATACTGATCCTATACGTGTACGATTTTTAATTTACCTTTCTGTTTGTTTGTTTGTTCTTTAGGACATCAGTATCTCCAGCAGAAAAGATGCTGTTTTAAATTGTAAAGAAATGTGTGTATTTGAAACTAATTGAAGACAGAAAAAGTCAGTGTTTCCTTAGAATCATTTAACATGTTTACTGCTCCAAAATATTTTAAGTTTCTCAATAAAATATATTGTGTTTTAAAGGGGAAAAAAGCTGCTGTTTTTTACCCAGACATTTAAAAAGAACATATTTTAGAGAGCAGTAATCAAAATACAGTGAAACCATGATCATTTTATCAAAGTTATACCCGTCATAATCTTATACCAGCCCATGCCTACAGGCCTGAACATGGAGGATGGTCTCCGAAGTGGCGTTCTCCAAAATTAACGATGATAGGACTTGGGCCTATTGGAATGTGTGTTGCTGTTGTGTGCAAGGCTAATAAATTTATAACCACCTCAGAAAATATTGGTGGTCACAAGTCACTGGCATTGTTATGTTGGGGGTCGCGGGCTGAAAAGTTTGGGAACCCCTGATCTAAAGTATGCAACAAAACACTAATAATCCATTAAAAATACCCTGATTTACCAGTATAAGCAGAGACACTTCCCTCTCAGAGCAGAATAAACACAATAATGTCTGTATTTCAACCAGGATTCAGTGTATTTATAGCAATATTCAGCAAAATGTATTGATTAGAGCAAATAAACATTTGTTGAAATCGACTGAAAAGCAAATGTTCCAGTAATAAACAAGTCATTGTCAAACAGTCCAGGTCATAATTCACAAAAATGCACATACAGTAAACAAAGCCCAGTTTGTATAGATTTTACATCGGGCATTTGCATGATAAGAACATTCACAGTTCTCAATCCTACCATCAGCATGCAATGAGCAAATATTAAATATTATTACATAAATTAAATGCAATTATTGGCAAATTCGGGTTGTCTGTTTGGTTATTTGCTAGATGAAATATGATTTGGACTTGAAAGTGTTTCCTTGAGAGATTAACTGATTTCTAAACAACATACAGTAAAATCTAACATAAATAAAGGCGCCGAACAAATAAAATAGACGTCAAAAATATTGGATCTACATATCAATAAAACGCCACTTAAAAAAAAAAGTACATGTTAATTGTCCCTTTTTCCCATGATTTCTCAAACAATGGACAGATCTACAGACTGTAACAGCTTACAAAAATAAATAAATGCATTGTTGCCAACAAAGGACAAAAAATAATTGTGTTTGGTTTCTCAGACTCAAATTAATTTTAATTTTTAAGGGTAAATCAAAACCACTTATGCATACCTATGCTACAATCATTTACAGGTTGTCTTGAGGATAAAACAAGAACTATTTCTGTTTTACTGTTTCTCTGAACATTAACTGTGCTAGAAAACACACACACACCCACATACACCCACACACACACACACCCTTTCCCAGACCGACCTGAAGCAAGACAGATCCAGTAATGGGAAACAGGCTCTCCAAAATGAATGGATGTAAACATGAGGCCTACACAGACATGATAGAGTCCTGGAGGATTGTGGGTATGTGTAATTATGTATTAAAGACCGAGGTGAGAGGGTCACCAGGAGAGGTGGAGATGAGGATGTTGATGTAGTTGAGCTAGTAACTCTTCTTCTGTCGGCTCTTTGACGTGCTCTCTGAAGGACAAAAACAACAATGGGTTAATCTTAAATTTGAAGATTTCTTACTAAACTTAAAAAATATAAAAATTATTTAAAGTTAAAATGATTAATTTAGAGTTAAAATGATTGATTTTTCTTTCATGCCACAACGCATTACAACATTTAATTAAACATCATCTTCCATGAAGACATTTTGGCCACTTTATTAGCTACATCTGTCCAACTGCTCATCATCAATGCAAATTCTAATCAGCCAATCACATGGCAGCAACTCAATGCAATTAGGCATGTAGACATGGTCAAGATGATCTGCTGCAGTTCAAACTGAGCATCAGAATGGGGAAGAAAGGTGATTTAAGTGACTTTGAAAGTGGCATGGTTGTTGGTGCCAGACGGGCTGGTCTGAGTATTTCAGAAACTGCTGATCTACTGGGATTTTGATCTCTAGGGTTTACAGAGAATGGTCCAAAAAAGGGAAAATATCCAGTGAGAGGCAGTTCTGTGGGTGCAAATGGCTTGCTGATGTCAGAGGTCAGCGGAGAATGACCAGATTGGTTCAAGCTGATAGAAAGGCAACAGTAACTCAAATAACTACTCGTTACAACTGAGGTATGCAGAAGAGCATCTCTGAACACACAACACGTTCAACCTTGAGGCGGATGAGCTACAGCAGCAGAAGACCACAGCGGGTGCTACTCCTGTCAGCTAAGAACAGGAAACTGAGGCTACAATTCACACAGGCTCACCAAAATTGGACAATAGAAGATTAGAAAAACATTGCCTGGTGTAATGAGTCTCGATTTCTGCTGCGACATTCAGATGTTAGGGTCAGAATTTGGCGTCAACATCATTTATATATGCTAAGAAATGTAGATTTGTGCTTGATCATGAGAAATCATAATGTTGAGATACTAAATAGCTGGGTAACCACACCACATTCCACTAAATTAATTCATTACCATTCCTTAACGAGGAATGTGAGGGAACGTTGTGAGGAAAGAAGCAAAACGTTTGAAATACCGAAAAGAAAAGCCTCAGGCAATATTTCTGACAAGTATCGTCATCCATGCCCACAAAAATTATACAAGAGAAAACACTGCACGTCAAAATGAAATAATAATCACTGACAAGCTATGCTGCAAAAATTAATGTTCAAGTCACAAGCGTTTATGTAATAATTTGATAAATGCATTCATTCCATTACAATTGACTTCACTGGAAAAGAAAAACAATGGATTAATTTTAATGGTTCTAAACAAGCGACATGGAGGCTCAGTGGTTAGCACTGTCGCCTCACAGCAAGAAGATCGCTGGTTTGAGTCCTTCCTGGGCGAGTTGGCATTTCTGTGTGGAGTTTGCATGTTCTCCCTGTGCTCGCGTGGGTTTCCTCTGGCTCCTCCGTTTTCCCCCACAGTCCAAAGACATGCGGTATTGGTGAATTGAATAAACTAAATAGGCCGTAGTGTATGTGTGTGAATGAGTGTGTATGGGTGTTTTCCAGTACTGGTTGCAGCTGGAAGGGCATCCGGAGTGTAAAACATATGCTGCTAAGTTGGCGGTTCATTCCACTGTGGTGACCCCTGATGAATAAAGGGACTAAGTTGAAAATGAATGAATGAATGGCTCTAAAAAATTATGGATTTCTTGCTACACAAAACATGATATTCTGAAGAATGTTGGAAAAAGCCCATTGACATACATACTAGGGACAAAAAATACTATGGAAGTCAATGGCTGTTTTTCTACAACATTCTTCAGGATATCTTCCTTTATGTTTAACAAAAAAGAAACTCAAACAGGTTTGGAACAAGTGGAGGATGAGTAAATTATGACAGAACTTATTATTTTTTGCGGGGGAACTATCCCTTTTTATTTTAGGCGTAACAAGCTAAAGTAATTTAATTCATTCATTTTCTTTTCGGCTTAGTCTCTTTATTACTCAGGGGTCGCCACAGCGGAATGAACCACCAACTTATCCAGCATACAGTATGTTTTACACAGCGGATGCCCTTCCAGCTGCAACCCAACCTGGGGAAACACCTATACACTCTTGAATTCACATTCATACATTACGGCCAATATAGCTTATTCAATTCAGCTGTACCGCATGTCTTTGGACTGTGTGGGAAACCGGAACACCTGGAGGAAACTCTTGCGAACACGGGGAGAACATGCAAAATCCACACAGAATTGCCAACTGACCCAACCGGAACTCGAACCAGTGACCTTCTTGCTGTGAGGCGATCGTGCTACCCACTACACCACCGTGACACCACGCTAAATTAATTTGTTTTTCACTTTTACAGTGAAAACTTCTCTTCTATTAATGATTTGATTATAAATTCAAACTCATTTCCAGCTCTATTGAAATATCAGCACTGTCAGACAGACATTCTAGCAGGACTAAATGATTGTGTTCATGAAATATTGAACAAATCATTAGAATTTACATACAAAACAGAACATTCATTTTCCTTCTGCTTTGTCCCTTTATTCATCATGAGTCGCCACAGCGAATGAACCGCCAACTTATCCAGCACATGTTTCACACAGCGGATGCCCTTCCAGCTGTAACCTAGTACTGGGAAACGCCCATACACTCTCACATTCACACAACATACACTACAGTCAATTTAGTTTATTCAATTCACCTACAGTATAGCGCATGTCTTTGGGCTATGGGGGAAACCGGAGCACTGAAGGAAACCCACGCCAACACGGGAAGAACATGCAAACTCCACACAGAAATGCCAACTGACCCAGCCCAAAACAGAACAAGTACTGTAAAAACATTGCTACCCATGGCTAAAGAGAGAGACATTATTTTAAAAAAGTCCTCAATTTATATCTAATACACAAGGACCATGATGATAATTAAAATTCTGCCTGTTTAGTGACAGAAGTCTTTGGCTGTATCTACAATTGCCCCCTAAATATACACTGTAAAAATATCCCTGAATTAACAGTTTTTTGTAATACATGTTTTTATTTATTTATTTTTTCCCCATTTAATTATACTTTGAATTGCATTATGGCACCTTGATCTTTCTTCCAACAACTTTTAATCTCGAAAAGTTAAAAAAGTGACTTTTATTTACATTTTTAATAGTTTCAAGTGGTATATTGTCTAGGCTGGTGTTGTATATTACAGTACATAAACCTTGTAATAAACTGCCAGAACATTTTCTGCTATTTACAGACTTATTACTCTATATATCATTTTTTTATACATGATATTATATTAATTTGCAATAAAAGTCACTTTGGTAAACTGTAGAGTTGAATTTTCAACATCAAAAGTCGACAGAGCAGAGATCAACATCCCATAAAGCAATTCACAACCATAAATAAACACTTGTAAATCTTTGAACTTGAACAAAACACGGAAACTGATAATTAACAGATTTTTTTTACAGTGAAGTGCACTGTTTGAGGAAGCAGTCATTTGTAATGTAGTCAGAAACCAGAGTGATATGTGACATATCAGGACACAAATCTGTATAATGACATAGGTATGACACAGGTATTACAAAAGGGAGGTGAAATATGAGGACATTGGTGACGTCCTCACTTCTCAAAAAGCTAATAAATCACACAGGATGAGTTTTTTCAGGGAGTAAAGCTGTACACTGTCTCCTGTCATGGTTGGGTTAGGGGTAGGGTGGGGTGAGGGCAATATAATATATGGTTTGATCTGTATAAAATGAATGGAAGCCTATGTAATGTACCCACTTTTCACAAAAACAAACGTGTGTTGTGTGTGTGTGTGTGTGTGTGTTGTGTGTGTGTGTGGTGTGTGTGTGTGTGTGTGTGTGTGTGTGTGTGTGTGTGTGTGTGTGTGAATGCGAGAGTGAATTAGTGTTTCCCAGCACTGGCTTGCGGCTGGAAAGGGATCCGCTGTGTAAACATATGCTGGAATAGTTGGCGGTTCATTCCGCTGTGGTGACTCCACAGTGTTATGAAAGGGGCCGACTAAGAAGTATAAATCTACTATTAAAATCACTCACTTCTTTTCATAGGTTGTTTTCACATGACGTCAATTCAGATGGAAGGCAGGAAGTGATTCTTCTACATAGAAATCACTATCAGAACATCAAAATGTTTCTGTTTAATGTTGTTTATAATTGTTTAAAGCAACCAAAATAAGAAATGCCAAACAGCTTTTATAGACTTAAAGTTTTTGCTCATAAAGGGGAAATTTAAAAAACTGGCTCAAAAACTATGCGTTTATATATAAACTATATATAATAATCGCTTATACAGTATGTATCGCCTCGATGACTGGCAAATATATTTAGGTTCAGTAGAAATATCTGCCCTCTTCATAATATAAGGATCATGTCCAACATATGTGGCTACTTTTCTATTTATATTTCCTTTGAAACATGGTATAAATCACAAAAACTTTCCTCTGTCTCATTCAGTTTTTTACTTCCTGCCCTCCGTCTGAATATCGCACGTCACCAAACCACGTAATTGAAAACAACCTATTCACTCCTTTAAGTAGACTATATTAGCGGACTAATGTAGGCAATAGTGAATGAGGGTATAAGGGTGATTTCGAATACAGCATTTGACTTCCATTTTATGATTCTCTAAGGTCCACGGTTTCAGCTAAAACGCTTCTTTAATATTCTACTAATGTTCTGCTAAAGGAAAAAAGTAATCTATGTCTTGAATGTCCTGAATGTGAGTAAATTAACAGCAAATGTTCATTTCTGAGTCAAATGTCCCTTTAATATGGAACTTTATTCCGTCTTACTTGAACATAAGCTGCACAGTGCTTTGATAGGCGATCCTCTCCACATCCTCAACAGACAGACCGTTACTGCGGTCCCACTTATAGGTGAAGTTCTGAAAACAAGGGCATACAAAAAGATTAACTACAATGCATAAAAAAAGGTTTATTGATTTGTAAAAGAAAAGGCTAGACTTAAAGATAAATAATGTTAATGTTGTTTTCGTGTTTACATAGATGAATATGGCCACTGTGTAAATGCACAGTACAGTTACGATCTTATTGCCACATTATATTGTATATATTTATATATATATATATATATATATATATATATAATATCGTATATGATAATACATATATATGCCTTCAGTGATTTCTTCTCCTTCACACTGTTTCATGGGCCAAGGGGAAGGGGTAGGGGTACAAAAATAGAATTGGGTTTGGGCCTTATAAAGTTCAGCAATTTAAATATTTCATCAACACAAAAAAAAGATTTCCGTGTCTTGTTTTTCAATTTTTTATTTCTTATTTACAGTTGAATGTTGGACTGAAGCAGCTGATAATAATTTACAATGACGAAGGGCAGAGAGTTACTGGAAAAACTACTGAGAGATTTCAGCTGCTGTCTGGGCTTTCACTGCCTTTCTACACCTCCCTTTCTTCAGTGTTCAAAACTTTTTCTTGTGTCATTTCATTTTATTACACATAACTTAATGAGTAAGCTAATTAGATTTGTTTCTCTTGCATATATGGATTTCTTTGGTTGTTACTGACATCTGGGGAACATGTAAAGTCATCAGCACCTTTAGAAATATGTTTTCTGAGAAAAATGGTGACATGCTCAATACTTATTAGCACATTTAGTCAAAGCTCTTACTAGTCTTGATCCTAAGTGCTTATTTATAGCATTCTGGGAATTTGTTACATTTTGACTGTTTTTATATTCAATGTTTCATTCAAACTAAATATTCTATATACCAAAAAAAAAAAAAAAAACTTTTTTATTGTTTTTTTTTTTTTTAAAAAGTGAATTTGGTCAACAATCTACATACCTCTAAAATGAGTGCCACAAACAGGTTGACCCACATGACTGAAGATGTCAACCACCAGACCACAAAGTACAACAGAGACCAACGGACATGGAAAAAAATGATAGGTACAAATTGACATAAACCCGTCCCAGCCAAAGCAACCAACGTGTTAAAGAAAGACAGAGGGTCATCTGTGTGTGCGACTTCTGACTTACTCTGAGTGTATCTGGCATACGCGTCTGTGAAAACATGCCAGTTATTCACCACCATGATGTTATAGAGCAGAATCAGAGATGACTGGAATGATGACAGAGAGGAAAGAATTGTAACAGTTCAATCATTTACATTGTTAAGATTAGTATTACATAGAATAAAACAGAACATATCAGAAATAAATACTGAAAAAAAAAAATACAGGGTTCATACTAGGTTGGGGTGATATACCGAATTTTCAGATTCCATATTGTCCCCTGTGAGATCGCGATACACGATACTATCGCATAGGGGCACGGCAGTGTTAATTTACTTATATGCTCATTTATTTAATCATTTTATACATATTTAAAACCTTTCTAATTTCAAACCAATACAAATCACTGTGCTCGTATAGCTAAATAATTTAAATAAATAGGCTAATCGAAAAAGGAACATGTCATTCCATTGAATTAAAACAAAAATAGCTTGTGTCATTTCATTTTATTACACATAACTTAATGAGTAAACTAATTAGATTGGTTTTCTTTTCATGTATGGATTTCTTTGGTTGTTACCGACATCCGGGAAAGTTCAAGTCAACGGCACCTTTAGAAATAGTTTCTGAGAAAATAGTGACGTGCTCAATACTTATTTCCCCCACTGTACGTAGCATTTAGTCAATGCTCTTATAAGTTCTTATCATAAGTGATTTATAGCATTCTGGGAATTTGCTTAAAAAAACCTGTTCAGATCAGATTAAATAATGAATGTTTTATCAGGATGTCATGGGAGGCTTGAAACTAGGGATGCACCGATACCATTTTTTCCCAACCGATCCGATCTCGATACCAAAATTCTGAATATCGATCGATACCGATACGATCCCGATACTGTGTCGTTTTTTGTTGTTTTATCTTGTCATCAATAAATGCAGTGCGCCTCGCATTTTTGGAACGGAAAAGCGCGTGCAGTCACAGTAACGTGCAACTACACGTGCCTACATATTTTGTCAAAGAAGCAAAATGAAAGAAGGATATTTCTGCTTACAGTTTGACACAGAAGTGTTGACAAACCAGCCAACGCTGATGCGGATAGCCTCTGTGCTGCCAGAGCCGTGTCATAAACTCAATAAATAGGCTATTGGTGATTTAGTGTTCAACTAACAAACCAACCTTTTGGAAAATTACCGTTATTAATAGTTCTTATATAATATAATTTTTTTAATAGCCTAATCTACCAATCAAACAAATCTAAAGTTTTTTTTTTTTTTTTTTTTTTGCATAGGCTAATGGACCTATGCAAAAAAACTACGCACCAAACTGAGGCTTTCATTTTACAGCTTAAAAAACATGTATGCAAATAATGCAAAATCATATGAAACAACAAAATTGTTATATGCTATGTAGTAGCCAATACTTTACAAAAAGTCAACATAGAGCCTTAGGTTCATTGTCTTTCATTACCTGCAGCGCGCGCACATGAACCGCGAATGAGACAGAGGAAATAAGTCATAATCGTAATAAAGACATATGTTTAAACTAATGAATTCTATTAAACATGTTGACAGGAGATTTGTAATATTTAACATTAATTAATTACATTAATTAAATGCATATTTTGGAGCGATCTAGTTGAGGTAGCCTGATATTTTTATTTGATGGAAGAAAAAAAACATTATTGGACCAACAGCCTGCCGGTTCTTAAAAAGAATTCGGCCATTTAGTTTGTCATTTAAGGGAAAGATCTAGAGCAGGATTTATTTTAATCTTTTTGTTAAGTTTATTCTGTTTTTCTATGCTGCTAAAACACAGCAGGTGAAGATGCTATATTATGTTCTGTATGCTGTTTGCATTTAAATAAATAAGTATTTAAAATGCCATATTTAATGTGTTATACAAAATATAGGCACGTCAATTATTTTTTTTATCAATATTTTAATATTAATCTGTTAGCGGTTAACATTCGGTTAACGAGCCAAAATTAACCGAAATGAGCAGTTTCTATAGCTCTGGTGCTAAACTGAAATCATATATCTTCTTTAGTAAAAAATAACAGACCTATAGGTATACATGACAGACGGCACAATCTAACTAAAAACATGCTTGCTGTAAAACTAGGCTACATTATTTGAGCATTCCTTGTGATATTGTCCTTTCCTTTTTAATATAAGATTTTTCTTTGAAATCTGCAATAGGCTATTGACATCGTTGGTAAAATAATCAGCCTTTTATTAAATGTATTAATTTTATTAAATTAAAGCCTGATATTTTCCTGCAGGTTTGATGCAGATTAAACTAAACCGTCTGATGCCAGTTTTACTTATAATTCCTCTCCAAATCTCACCGTGAGTGAGACGGAGAAAGTTCAAAACGTCCGCTTTAATGCTTCAGCGCCAAAACACAAACTGGTCTGTTTAATAAAATACTAATATATAAAATTACAGTGAAATGTTCACAGTTTCAGATAGCCATATTAGGCTAAATCATTTTCTGTTAATGACAATCCATATTGCGCCCGCCAGTTTCACCTTTAATTTATTTAATAAACTACTTTGACCACAAAGGGCCAGGCTTTAAAACTATTGGCAGTAATTAAAGTATTCACCTTAGAAAAATAAACTCAGTCTGAAGGATGGGAGAACAAACTCATTGTAAGAATAATCTTATACGGAGCGGTGTACGTTGCCTCTGCGCATGCAGCCGGCACGTGAATGAAAGCGCTTGATGCATCGGAGACAGCGCGCAGCGCTCCGGTATCTGCAGACATTTGCAAAACAGCAGCTTAAATGGAAGAAATAAGTGCGTTGAGGATCTGTCCAATGCATTATTGAGGCTTTTCTAAACATTCAGGTAGGCCTACTTTGTGTGTGAAGAGCAGGTAATAACCGTCTCCACTCCAGT